>JAJQOW010001474.1:0-47146 GCA_037975125.1 Latrodectus hesperus
ATAAAATATGATTTTGTCATATATTTTAAGCACACATACATATACACTATATAATCAGTTATTTTTTTTCTGATGAAAGTTAAAAGCATTTATATCTTTAAGATTAAGAAGAAAGAACATTAATAATTTTAAGATTTACCATTGGTTTAGAATTTGAATATTCAATAATACATTTGATATATGCTCAAGTGTAAATATTTATCTCATTATATATTCATTAAATCCTAATACTTCATAAACACAAATTCAGCATTCAGCTGAATTATCAGTGCTAAATGTTAAAATAATTATGCCACATTGTTGATTTAGAGCATAAAACGCTTGAGTTAAAATTAATTTAAAAATACTATTGATAAATGAATTGTAAATTATTTCCTTTCAACTATATGAATTCTAAGCTACAACATCTGTAAATCTGTAAAAGTGCAATGAAAAGTAAATTTAAAAACAGACATGTATCCAAACAAAATCACAAAAAGTAAAAAAAGTTTACTAACAATACAATCATATGTTATTAATTTATTCAAGTATGTTTTCTCATGATAATTAGTAAGCACACTTTCAAAATTATTGTTTGTTTCTTTGATTATTCCGAATGGTTTCTGGTTGCTTATTTCCATCAACAAGAGCCGCTTAATTCAGAAAGCTTTCTAATTATAAATCCCACTCTTGTCAAGTGACGTGGTCAACATCTGAGCTGACACTCCATCTCCATGCCACACATGGGAAGGAATCTTTAACATGCAGAATTCTCCTTAGCATAATAGATTATGATTGATTCAAGCACAGAATCCGCTTGCACGAAAATGAAGCCGTTTCTAAATGAGACTCTCACAAAACTCTTGTAGCTTTCGCAGATCAGCAATAAATAAATAATCCTAGTACATGCCGTTACCAATTGTCATTAAGTAAATTATCCCTTGAAAATAAAAATTAAATTATCATCCGTAAGAAAAAAAAATTGAAGTATATCTCATATTTACAATGAAAATTGAAAAAAAAATTTTTTTTTTGGCAGGAGATACTTTTTGGAATTGAGAAAAATAGGTTTGTAAACAATATTTTTATTTCACCACAAATGAATAATTTAAATTAACATGCATTTATTTATATTAAATTGCATCAAACTCTTAAAATTGTTACGTTCATCCATATTATTGACAAATGAGTTAAAATAAAATGTAGTGAATTTTAACTTGAACATGATCATAATTTTTTTTTAAATTTTTATTGTATTTTTATTATATTCTATTCAGATCTATGTTACATTCTTTCATACATAAAAATAATTAGTGTCATAATAAATGTAATAATAATAGAGCTTGTATGCTAAGTTTGTAAACATTCACGAATTTTCTTCAAATAAAAGCAAAGAAAAAGAAGTTCAATTATTACATAGGTTTAACTGATATTAAGGAAAACTCTCTGACAGTGATAAAGAAAGAAAAAGAAGATAAATTGCGTTAGGAAATGTAGTTCTCAAGACAAATCAATCATTTTTTGAAGCATAATGCATTTACGTTTCAAAGTAATTTGATTTAGTTTATTGAAAAAAATGTTCTTGAAAAAAGAAATTCCCCACCATTGTAAATCAAAGTTCATTGAAAAAGAAATTCCACCATTGTAAATCAAATTCCGGAAGCATTTTACGACCGATAGTTTTTTTATTTGCTCCAGAAAATTTCTTGATTTTCATACTGAGAAGATTTAAATTATTGGAAAAACAAGATTGGAAATGATTTTTTCACAGCACATCCTCTTTTGACTTAAGTTTATCTATTTGGTGTTAACCTAACTCAAGAATTATTACATTGTCTTATTTTGCGAGGAACCTGTGACAATATATATTTTATGATTGGCACTTTGGCGAGTTCACGCTCATGCTAAAAAGCAACAGTGCAAAGAAGCGATTAATGTCTTTTTATCAATTTGAAAAAATTCATGAGAAATCTAGACTACTGTCAATAAGAATTTTGGAGCATTTTATTAGCATTTGTTCCAACTCATCGCGCAAATTTATAAACTCGGTTTTAATTCCGGATAAAAATGAATAAATTATAATCTACGATGATTCATAGCTGTCATTCTTTCACAAATGGCACATATATTTTTTTTTCAAGTTAATTTTAAAAAAATAAAAAATGAAGTATTGAAAACTTTTTATTGTTGTGAGCAAAATTAAGTTGAAAAAAGATAAGTAATGTTTGAGATAAGAAATTTAAGATACATTAATATAATTGTGTAAAAAAAGTGCAGACAAAATGTGATACAATTAGATATATTAAGACGTTTCATATATCTACTTGTGCTTGTCTAGTGGTCAGCTTGTCTAGTGACCAACTTGTCTAGTGGTCAGCGTGCCTGACTACGGATAAGGAGGTCCTGCGTTCGAATCCCGGTTCGGGCATGGATGTACTTTCTCTCTCTATCTATCCTGTCTTTGTCCTTTCCTTGTATGAATGAGGTGTGAATGGTTGCCTACCCTATAAACGGGTCCCTATGGCATGTGTGTACTGAGGAAGTCGGACTCCACACCAAAATATGGTTCAGTTTGAAAAGTGGAGCAACGCACCCCAAGTGGCCAGCCTAACTGGCACACGACAATGAATGAATGAAAGACATTTCATTGAGATAATTGAAGATACGTCGCTTAACATCCTTGTACACTAAAAACCAATTAACCTCAAGAATGTTTTCCGGAGATTTTAGAATATGAAAAGGCTAACAAAATCTGAAATTTATGTTGAGAGATGTACATTGTTTTAATTTCAGTGGATTCCATCACGTGTTGGGGTTGAAAAATCCGACTCCTTGGTCAGATCCTCTATTGAAGAGAATTGCAGTTATTGTGGGAAGATCCCCTTCTGTAGGATATCTTCACTATCTGAAGCAAATTTGAGTGAGCTTTCAGAGAACCACATCCCAACGAATCTTGGTATTTTGTAAAAATTCTCAGGGCATCTTTCCAAATTAGACCGATATCCCACCAAAATGCTTTTTAACGCTTCTTTGAGTGGCCACACAAGGGCCCTCATTTCCTAGCTGGGTCTAGCAGGTCCGGAGTGCCATTGGTGTGCATCTTTCCAAATTAGACCGATATCCCACCAAACTGCTTTTTAAAGCTTCATTTAGTGGCCACACGAGGGCCCTCATTTCCTAGCTGGGACTAGCAGGTCCGCAGTGCCATTGGTGTGCATCTTTTCAAATTAGACCGATATCCCACCAAATTGATTTTTAACGGTTTTTTGAGTGGCCACACAAGGGCCCTCATTTCCCAGCTGGGTCTAGCAGGTCCGGAGTGCCACTGATGTGCATCTTTCCAAATTAGACCGATATCCCACCAAACTGCTTTTTAAAGCTTCATTGAGTGGCCACACGAGGGCCCTCATTTCCTAGCTGGGTCTAGCAGGTCTGGAGTGCCATTGTTGTGCATCTATCCAAATTAGACCGATATCCCACCAAACTGCTTTTTAATGCTTCTTTGAATGTCCACACAAGGGCCCTCATTTCCTAGCTGGGTCTAGCAGGTCCGGAGTGCCACTGATGTGCATCTTTCCAAATTAGACCGATATCCCACCAAACTGCTTTTTAAAGCTTCATTGAGTGGCCACACGAGGGCCCTCATTTCCTATCTGGGACTAGCAGGACCGCAGTGCCATTGGTGTGCATCTTTCCAAATTAGACCGATATCCCACCAAATTGATTTTTAACGGTTTTTTGAGTGGCCACACAAGGACCCTCATTTCCCAGCTGGGTTTAGCAGGTCCGGAGTGCCACTGATGTGCATCTTTCCAAATTAGACCGATATCCCACCAAACTGCTTTTTAAAGCTTCATTGAGTGGCCACACGAGGGCCCTCATTTCCTAGCTGGGTCTAGCAGGTCTGGAGTGCCATTGGTGTGCATCTTTCCAAATTAGACCGATATCCCACCAAACTGCTTTTTAAAGCTTCATTGAGTGGCCACACGAGGGCCCTCATTTCCTAGCTGGGTCTAGCAGGTCTGGAGTGCCATTGGTGTGCATCTTTCCAAATTAGACCGATATCCCACCAAACTGCTTTTTAATGCTTCTTTGAATGTCCACACAAGGGCCCTCATTTCCTAGCTGGGTCTAGCAGGTCTGGAGTGCCACTGATGTGCATCTTTCCAAATTAGACCGATATCCCACCAAACTGCTTTTTAAAGCTTCATTGAGTGGCCACACGAGGGCCCTCATTTCTTAGCTGGGTCTAGCAGGTCCGGAGGGCCATTGGTGTATATCTTTCCAAATCAGACCGATATCCCACCAAACTGATTTTTAACGGTGTTTTTGAGTGGCCACACAAGGGCCCACATTTCCCAGATGGGTCTAGCAGGTCCGGAGTGCCACTGATGTGCATCTTTTCAAATTAGACCGATATCCCACCAAACTGCTTTTTAAAGCTTCATTTAGTGGCCACACGAGGGCCCTCATTTCCTAGCTGGGACTAGCAGGTCTGCAGTGCCATTGGTGTGCATCTTTTCAAATTAGACCGATATCCCACCAAATTGATTTTTAACGGTTTTTTGAGTGGCCACACAAGGGCCCTCATTTCCCAGCTGGGTCTAGCAGGTCCGGAGTGCCACTGATGTGCATCTTTCCAAATTAGACCGATATCCCACCAAACTGCTTTTTAAAGCTTCATTGAGTGGCCACACGAGGGCCCTCATTTCCTAGCTGGGTCTAGCAGGTCTGGAGTGCCATTGTTGTGCATCTATCCAAATTAGACCGATATCCCACCAAACTGCTTTTTAATGCTTCTTTGAATGTCCACACAAGGGCCCTCATTTCCTAGCTGGGTCTAGCAGGTCCGGAGTGCCACTGATGTGCATCTTTCCAAATTAGACCGATATCCCACCAAACTGCTTTTTAAAGCTTCATTGAGTGGCCACACGAGGGCCCTCATTTCCTAGCTGGGACTAGCAGGTCCGCAGTGCCATTGGTGTGCATCTTTCCAAATTAGACCGATATCCCACCAAATTGATTTTTAACGGTTTTTTGAGTGGCCACACAAGGACCCTCATTTCCCAGCTGGGTTTAGCAGGTCCGGAGTGCCACTGATGTGCATCTTTCCAAATTAGACCGATATCCCACCAAACTGCTTTTTAAAGCTTCATTGAGTGGCCACACGAGGGCCCTCATTTCCTAGCTGGGTCTAGCAGGTCTGGAGTGCCATTGGTGTGCATCTTTCCAAATTAGACCGATATCCCACCAAACTGCTTTTTAAAGCTTCATTGAGTGGCCACACGAGGGCCCTCATTTCCTAGCTGGGTCTAGCAGGTCTGGAGTGCCATTGGTGTGCATCTTTCCAAATTAGACCGATATCCCACCAAACTGCTTTTTAATGCTTCTTTGAATGTCCACACAAGGGCCCTCATTTCCTAGCTGGGTCTAGCAGGTCTGGAGTGCCACTGATGTGCATCTTTCCAAATTAGACCGATATCCCACCAAACTGCTTTTTAAAGCTTCATTGAGTGGCCACACGAGGGCCCTCATTTCTTAGCTGGGTCTAGCAGGTCCGGAGGGCCATTGGTGTATATCTTTCCAAATCAGACCGATATCCCACCAAACTGATTTTTAACGGTGTTTTTGAGTGGCCACACAAGGGCCCACATTTCCCAGATGGGTCTAGCAGGTCCGGAGTGCCACTGATGTGCATCTTTTCAAATTAGACCGATATCCCACCAAACTGCTTTTTAAAGCTTCATTGAGTGGCCACACGAGGGCCCTCATTTCCTAGCTGGGTCTAGCAGGTCTGGAGTGCATCTTTCCAAATTAGACCGATATCCTACCAAACTGCTTTTTAATGCTTCTTTGAATGTCCACACAAGGGCCCTCATTTCCTAGCTGGGTCTAGCAGGTCCGGACTGCCACTGATGTGCATCTTTCCAAATTAGACCGATATCCCACCAAACAGCTTTTTAAAGCTTCTTTGAGTGCCACACAAGGGCCCTCATTTCCTAGCTGGGTCTAGCAGGTCCGGAGTGCCATTGGTGTGCAGCTGACATGGCTTCCTTTGCTCATATTTTGGTGTGTTTAAATTTTAGCAAGGACAAGGTCCTGCGGGGCTTTTTTTTTCTTTTAAAAATCTTGGATATTTTCGGATTTATGAAGATTGTCTAACTCTGATAGACTTCTCCGTGATTGATAAACAGCAGTGTTTTCATTCTCATATAGTTTACTTAAGAGCTGTTTAAGCTTTTCATCATTTTAATCGTCAGACCTTTATATACATTATGAATATTGAACTCTAATGGTCGCCGAAGATGTGTTCAGAACAGCCAGCCTTTAAATATTTATAAAGCTCACCCTTACTTAGTACAAATGTTATTAACTTTTTTCAAAGAAAACAGTTCAATATTTCTTTCAGCTCAAGATTTCGATTCCTACTATCTCAGAAAATTTCCGCAATTGAATGAAATAGTATCAGTTAAAAAGTTCACATGACATCCTAATAATGGTAAGGGAATAACGCAGTAAATGGTAAAAAGCCTTACAGTCCTTAATTGTTATGTAGTCGACAGTGTAGAACGAAATTTGTATTTCAAAACAACAAACATTTGTTTTAAGTGAGCTACTATTCACACAGAACAAAATATTTGCTCTTTTCAAATTCATATAGTAGATTTAAGAGAATGGAGAACTTTGTTAATGATTGAGCTTCTATTTAACTTTAAAATATCGTTTATTATTGTACGTATTTGCCACACGTTATTAGAAATGTCTAAGACAGAATTTATTAACTTATATTAATACAATAATTTATTATAGACATCAATCACAACAAAAACAATGCAATTTAACGGGCCGATGTGGCCTGATTAGTTAGGGCATTTATTCTTGTTATCGGAAGGTATTAACTTCGAATCCCAGCCAAAGACTCGTCGTACTCGTTAATTGCGGCTGGCCACATTAAATAGTTACTAAAGGGGTTAGGTTGTGATCGCTATGTATCTTCTATACTTTTACCGATAGGATGTTGAAATTGGAGAAAGTGGGACAAAATTTCAAGTTTTGTTGACATAGATACTGCTTTTTTCATGGCATTTAAATAATAATAAATATTTAAGTGTTTTCTTTATTTTTATAGTTCTATACGTGCAAGGAAGTCGCACTAATTTTGTTTATAATTTATCAATGAATGAAAATTAATGATTCTTAGGAGAATTTTTTTTATTGAGATTTAAATATTTCTCTTTTAATTTCGAGTTTAATTACTTTAAATTATTTTGAAGTATTTGCTAATGAAACTAATTAATTTATGTAAATTTTACTTGCTATAATTTTATTTACTTCTCAAACATTTCTGACTATAGTAGTCACTTTTACTTTTTGATGAATAGCCAAACAAAATACTTTAGCTTAAGCAAAATCTTTATTAAAAGTTTTGTACATGTATGTTTGATATAGTATTATCTTCTATAAGTATTTTCATAGTGAATTTTCATCATGAACCTGGTTAGATGTTACTGTCAACCAGAAGGGATAAGTTATAACAACAACACAATAAGGAATGTTTCAAACATGAGGAAAATCTAAATAAACTAAATAGAGATGAATAATTTTATTGTTTTTCAAGGAGAGACCATAGATCTTGAAAACTGAATGTTTACATTGATTTTAAATTTGTAAATTCTTAAGAAATGTGCCTTTTAACTTAATTATATTTATGGTTATATTGACAGAGCCCTTTTAAGTTACAGGCAGTTTTTATCTTTAGTTTCGAATTTTCACATTAGCCAGATTTTCTTACATTATTCAGGTTGTTATTCTTTATAAATGAACTTAAAAAAGCATCCTTAACATTTTTTAAATAGCTTTCTAGAAATTAAACTTTTAAGAAAAGTCTAAATTTCATTCCAACAGTTTATAATAGAATGATATAAACAACAAATTTAATGCCTAATCATGGAATCCCAAACGATATGAAATATATAGTAGCACACATTATATAAATATTCGTAGAACCACGTGAATTTCCCTTTCCTAAGCACAGCTGCTATCACTATTTCACTCAATGTAATGTATACACACCAGAAGTTTAGTATCTATAAAGCATTTTGATAAAAAAACAAAATATATTTTACGTGAACATTACGTGAATTTGATAGTGAATGACAAGTTTTTGTTTTAAATATAGAGGAAGATACAATGAAGAGGAAGATTCTGTCGCGGCAGCTGCTTAATCAGTGTCTTTTTCGTAGTATAGAACAGAAAAAAAATTCCGTTTTGGGTGTGTCAGCTAAATCATTTAATTTCTTAATTCTCCGACCTACTTTATACTATGACGTTCATTTTTTCTTATTCGAGAGTTTTTTTATAGTAAAACATTGTGGGGAATTCGGCTGATTTTATCACTTTTTCTGTTAAATCTGTTAAATATTTTTAAAACACATTTTAAAATTTAAGTTCAAAAATATCAAATTAAGGGAATAACACATATCATTGAAAATAACTCATTCAATAAAATTCAAAAATATATATATTTTAAGAAATTTTCTATTTGCCTCAACTTCTAGTGTTTTATCTTTTGAAATATTCCGAATAAATGCGAAGAAATTAAGATAACTTCATCAGCAATAAATTGTAAAAAAATAGTCAATAAAATTATGAATTTTAAGGATGGTAATATGAATTAGATGTTAGTGAACACTATGATAATATATTTTATCATATTTTATTTAAAAGTTTATGCTTGTGGTGACAGTAATTATAATAAATTTGATTATTCAACTTGTAGTAATTACTTAAGTAGTTGATAAGTTTATTTATTATTCTTAATTCAATACAATACAAGTTACAATTGTTACAAAAATCCATAAAATATTACAGAATCCATAAAACATTTTTAGCAGATTAGTAAAAGATATCCCATTTAAAAAATTATAAAGTGCTACAGAGAAATACTTTACCATTTTTCAATGATAATAATTTTTCAAATTTTTTGTCCTCTTAATGTATTCGGTTTATCTTTCTTAATATCTAAAATTCCTAGAATTATACCAATACATTATGTGAAGAAATTCTGTAGAATTTTTTTTAAGAAAACATTTACAAATACTTTATTTAGCTTTTATTTTCATTCAATGATTCTTTTTTATTTAAATAATTTTACATGTTAAATGACTATATATGGTCAGCATATACTTACTTATCCTTCTTTTCATCTGGGATATAATTTAAAACTTCTTATCAATAAGAAATTTTCAGTTCTTATTAAGGACCTAACTTTATTTTATTGATTTTAATTACTCTTTGTTCATGATATTAAAAATTATTTACACTTATCTCTTTATTACAACACTTCATTTTGCAGTCTTTTTTACAAAGTAACTGATGAAGTTTCAACTGCTAACATAGAAACTCTATAAAATTTATAGGATTCTTCGGACAAGAAAAAGCAACAGAATTGAGTTTCTTTATAAATTGATTGAAATCATTTTAAATAGATTAAGTACTACTTTTTTCTACTGTTTTCAAATAATACAGCATAATTTGCTTTCTATAAAATTTTATTTTATTTTCAGAAGTTCTGTACATTTTATATTATTTGCTTGATGATTTAGTGCTTAATTATGTTCTAAACTTAAGCAACTTTAAGAGAGTTAAGAGGTAAAAAATTTAAGTAAAGCATTTCAAAAGAAAAGAAAGAGCCTCGTTATTATATTTAGAACAGAGTATGAGTTACAGAGTTCTTTTTTGGGGAAAAAATGATTTCTTTTATTTAATAATCACATATTGTGACCATCGCCAAAACCGGCTATAGCTGATTAACCCGAGAAAAATTAATGATGCTTATGTTTTTTTCTTTTTTTTTAACGGCGGGCACTTGGGTGACGAATTCTATGCCACAACAAGGCCAGAAACTGCTACTCATTTGTCGCTACCCAGCGGGCACCTGTAAACCAAGTCACGGAGGCGAGTAGCGTTGCCCGCCTCATATCACCACAAGCCCGTTTATAGGGTGGGCCACATTCATACATCATCACAGAAGAAAGAGAAACACAGAGAGAAAAAAGAAAGGAAGTAACATCCATGCCCGAACCGTGATTCGAATCCGGAACCGTCAGCTCAGGAGTCATACAATGATTATGTCATCATCATCAATGGCACGACAGTCCCGTGTGGACCCTGGCCTTCTCAGGGAGGCGACATCTTTCCAGTTTCTGATGTTGATTGACTCGAAGTCCTTCTGGAGGCATCATCAATGGCACGACAGTCCCGTGTGGACCCTGGCCTTCTCAGGGAGGCGACACCTTTCTAGTTTCTGACGTTGATTGACTCGAAGTCCTTCTGGAGGCATCATCAATGGCCCGACAGTCTCGTGTGGACCCTGGCCTTCTCAGGGAAGCGACACCTTTCCAGTTTCTGACGTTGATTGACTCGAAGTCCTTCTGGAGGCATCATCAATGGCACGACAGTCCCGTGTGGACCCTGGCCTCCTCAAAGAGGCGACACCTTTCCAGTTTCTGACGTTGATTGACTCGAAGTCCTTCTGGAGGCATCATCAATGGCCAGACAGTCTCGTGTGGACCCTGGCCTTCTCAGGGAAGCGACACCTTTCCAGTTTCTGACGTTGATTGACTCGAAGCCCTTCTGGAGGCATCATCAATGGCACGACAGTCCCGTGTGGACCCTGGCCTTCTCAGGGAGGCGACACCTTTCCAGTTTCTGACGTTGATTGACTCGAAGCCCTTCTGGAGGCATCATCAATGGCACGACAGTCCCGTATGGACCCTGGCCTTCTCAGGGAAGCGACACCTTTCCAGTTTCTGACGTTGATTGACTCGAAGTCCTTCTGGAGGCATCATCAATGGCACGACAGTCCCGTGTGGACCCTGGCCTTCTCAGGGAAGCGACACCTTTCCAGTTTCTGACGTTGATTGATTCGAAGTCCTTCTGGAGGCATCATCAATGGCCCGACAGTCTCGTGTGGACCCTGGCCTTCTCAGGGAGGCGACACTTTTCCAGTTTCTGACGTTGATTGACTCGAAGTCCTTCTGGAGGCATCATCAATGGCACAACAGTCCCGTATGGACCCTGGCCTTCTCAGGGAAGCGACACCTTTCCAGTTTCTGACGTTGATTGACTCGAAGTCCTTCTGGAGGCAGTCACTCCACCTCAGTCTTGGTCTTCCTTTTCTTCTGACACCCGAGGGCTTTGCCAAAAAGATTTTCTTCGTAGTGCGGGTATCGTTCATCCTCATAATATGTCCGGCCCATTTCATCCGTTGGTTTTTTTGGAATTTCAGGATGTCCGGTTCTCCGAACAGCCGGTATAACTCAGAGTTGGTTCTTCTTCTCCAGGCTCCACCAATGCTTATGTAGGAAGTGTAAAAAAGTTGTGCGTTAGAAAAACAAATTTGGCTGTAAATACAGCGTTTCGCAGTATCATTATTGACAGTGATGGTGCGTAAAGAGCAGTAGATGACGCATCAGCAAATTCATAAGTGCAAAGGTTATAAAAAATACGTCCAATAAGTACAAAAATAACGTGAGTGAGACAACGTACGATATATAAATGAAAAAAGCTTCTATTTATTCCAAATTGCTGTTTGATATAGTGTTTCGGATAAAATTTCGCTTCAAAATAACTGTGTTGTTGTTGTTGCTTATCCTCCATGTCTGACGGAGTCAGACTAGATCCACGAGTTCGTTGACTGTAAGGAAGTCGAAGACTAAAAGAGGATTACTAAAGAGATCCTCCCTAGAGAGACCCATGCAATCCAAAAGATGCTCAGGAGAAGCCTGATGATTTTGGCACTTGGTGCAGGTGACGAAAGTTTTCCTGCCCTCGTTGAAAGTGAGGCACTTAATATGACCGCTAGCAAGTCTTGAGAGAACAGTCCGGGTATGTCTGTCACGCGGGAGGTCAAAGGACAAACCCGGTTTTGATCCCTTGTACCAATTATGGGTGGGGGGTGTTTTCCACTCCTCCGAGATTTTTGATTTTTCCCGGGAGTATAACTCCAGAAAAGTAAGTGTGGAAGAGGGAGTATTTGAAATCCTGCAACCCTCCTTAGCAAGATTATCGGCCATTTCATTCCCGTGGAGATTCACGTGTGAAGGTATCCATTGCAAGTGAACATCATGATTAAGTGAAATGAGTTTTAATTTAAGCAGGATAGAGTTGCTGATCTTGTCGCCTACAAGAATCCAATTACTAAGATGGTGGAGAGAACTACGGCTGTCAGACAAGATCCATAGGTCACCATAATCCTCTTCAGAAAGAATAGCTTCTAGTCCCAGGTCTATCGCAATCAATTCACTTCTGAAGACAGAGCAGTGATTGGGATTACGATGAGAAAGAGTGAATTTGGTGTGAGGGGTTTCAATATATATGCCACTACCTGCTAGAATATCAATTTTACTACCGTCAGTGAAGATTTTGATGGCATTGTTAGGAATGTGGCTTAGGTTTTCCAAGGTCAGTTGTCTAAGATGTTCTGGGATGTAGTCTTTCTTATTAACATGAATACTTAAGTTAAAGTGAAAGTAAACCCTGGGGAGTCCTTCTGCAGGATTCAAGCAGCACTGTATTGAGTTGGGTTCAACATTACTATTAGGTAGTTGAAGAGAGACGGCCAGACTGAAAGGGCTGTCCTTCTTTAATCTTTGATGGTTACTCCAGCTGTTAAGATACTTGGAGGTCTTGTTGCAGAGACCATAACTAGAGAGTTTATTATAGTATTTAACAAGACCAGCTTGTCTTCTAGTATGGAGCGGCTGCAAGTCGGCCTCAAAAAGAACAATATCAGAAGGACAGCTATGTCTTAAACCAGTGATAATCCGGGCAGCATTTAATTGAACTTGTTCTAACTTTTTAAGGTTAGTTTTGGATGCGCAACAATAAATTGGGAAACCATATTCAAGTATAGGCCGAATGAAAGTCATATATGTTGTTCTAAGGGTTGTTGCATCGGCTCCCCAGTCGCTAACTGTAAAATACACTGTAAAATAACTGTAAAATACATTATCGACTATTTTATTACCTTGTATTTGCGATGTTATTTAGTCATTATTTTATAATTAATTAAGGTAATTGTGTGTAAAATCCCATCTATGTGGAAAGTTGCCGCAAATTTCTACCATCTAACTTCATATATATTCCCAAGGCAAACTTAATGAAAATTAAACAAAAAAGTTAGTTTAAAAACAAGTTTACAGCTTACGATTTAAATGAAAATACTTTGTGATATAATTTATTTGAAAAAATAACATGTACACGTAATTTAAATTCATTTTTTTAGCAACAACGCATTCTTTATCAGAATTCATGTAAGTTTTCATTTAATTTTAATTAAATAAAACTCTTCTTATTAGTAACTTTTAAAGTTACTAATTTTATGATTCTATGAGATATTTTCATCATAATTATTAATTCTGATGTAATTAATAGGCTAGTTATGAATCAAATAATATTTCTGATATAACAAAATTTTTTCTTGATTAAATATACCTATATTCTCGCGTTTTATCTTGTACTTAATCAATTGTAAAACACATTTGTGGTACATAATCTTTTAACATATATTTATATAATAAAAACAAAAATTAATATTGAATGTATTAAGAATGGCTGTATACTTGTCACACCGAAATAAGGAGAATAAATAAATAACGACTTACACATTTCGCATGAAATCATTTTTTTCTTTTAGGTTTTTGAATCAGGAAGCTTTAGATGCATGTTTTTAAGATTAGGAAAAGTATTTCAACTGAAAAATGCCATGAATACATTTTACTTATAATGAATTTCATTCTGTACAAAGTTTTGAAAGGATTTTTAACATATTGTTATAAAAAGTTTTAAACCAATATATGCATACAGGAAAGATTACGTCAGTAGGATGACAATCAAATAGAAATGTGACGAGTTTTTGGAAGAATAATATATGCTCTGGTTTTTAACTGAAATATTTATGGGTTTTATTTCGGGCGCGGTTGTTGTCCGCAAATCATTAGAATAGCGCCCGCCAATTTGTATATGTCTGTCTGTTGCTATGGAATCAAGATGCATTCCACAGGGTGAACCAGAAGAAAAGTGCTAATTATGTCTTACTGAAAGCCTTGAAAACAACGTTAAATACTAATCTAAATACCGCTAATTTATAACACTCTTAACCTCCATTTGAATTGGATCTCTTGTTGCTATAGCAACTTCCACTAATGAGACTTTTTCTGGAGCTATGGTAGACAGATACTACTCGCAATTATTTGAAATCGTCTTCAAACTTTAGAACCCAATTATAACATTAATTCTCGTGAGAAAAATATGGCCATAATGTGACAATCCGAATCAAGAAAAGTAATTTAAGTGAATTTTCGTGTGTTTCGATTAAATATCATTTTAATTTCTAAAAATACAAAGCTGAATATCTATATTTTCGATTAATGAAGGAAAAAATTTAATAACTTTGGTTTCCAGATGAAGTGAGCTAATATTTAATGAATGGAATTCACAATGTTACAAGAAAAAGGAAATATAGCTTTACAGTTATAAAAATTTAATATATTTGAACAAAAATTGAGAATATCTTTGGAAAAAAATCTGAATATACATACTTATATGCTTTTTTAAAATTTAGAAATTTTTTCATGCAATATATATGTATATATATACATATATATATATATATATATATATATATATATATATATATATATATATATATATATATATATATATATATATATATATATATATATATATATATATATATATATATATATATATATATATATATATATATATGTATGTATGTATGTATATATATATATATATATATATATATATATATATATATATATATATATATATATATACATATATACATATATATATATTATATATATATATATATATATATATATATATATATATATATATATATATATATATATATATATATATATATATATATATATATATATATATATATTTAAAAATTTCAATGCAAAATATTTTCTCAAATGTGATTTGCTTTCTTTTTTAAATACATTTGCAGTTTTAGAAAATAATTGAATGTAATAAAGTTTGTAACACGTCTGAAATATGTTATTCAAATAAGAAGACCTCAAAACTTTTCCTAGATTACTTATTAAATGATATGTACATATATTCCCAGTCTAAAAATTTAGAATAATAAGATCTGGGTCTATAAAACTTCGGTACATTAATATAAGAAGATGGAATTAAGACACATTTCTGGGGAAATACATTTCTTATACAAAAAGTGATACTATATTTAAATGTTGAAACCCTACTCCAATTAATTATTTAAAAGCTAGAAGATAAGAGGTTGGCGAGATTTTGACCTTATTTGCGCCCACACACAATTATTAAACTTTTTCGCCTGTGTGAGTTACTTTACAAAAAAAAGTTTAGTAAGACTAACGGATGTGTGTCTAAAAGTATAAAAATGCTTTCTAAAGTGCAGGAATAAATTTCTCTAAATTTAATTAAATTGTCAATTAGGCAACCCAAGAGTAAAAATTTTAATTAAAAATAAGATGAATATTTAATTAATATAATACTATACGACCCAAAGAATTCATATAATCCAGGATTTACAAATCTTCTCTGCTTGTCAGGTAGTAACACGTAGAACCTTCAGATCGAAAAGCAGTTTTTGGCAATTACAGCTACTCTCTTTCTCTCTCTACAACGCTTTTACTTATTTGAACAAACAATATTATCAAATTCATAAAAGCATTTTTATAATTATATGACTACTCAAAATACTACAACTATTATAAATAAATAAGATACTTTAATTTCAAATTATATGATATGCTCATAAAAAATAAAACGCATTTAAAAAGTTAATTTTAAATACTCCATTAAAGGGTTATCGGACTTTATTAATAAAGTGGGTGACCCGTACAACTGGAACTAGGAAACATTGGGTTTGGAGTACAAAATGCTGATAAAATCATAGGTGCCCAATGACATACAAACCCAACTCTAAGGAGAAGAAGAAATTTTAAATTTGAATGACACCTCAAAAATATTTTTTTCTTGTATATTTTTATTTAAATGGTATGCGTTTCTAAAATTTTTGCCTCTAATTTTAACTGCAGGCCTCAGAAAATTTGTTTTAACGTGCAAAAAGTGATTCTAGAACAATAAGCAAACCAGACTAAAAGTTTTCTTCTTTCTTCTACAGAATGTGAGCCTACAACAGAAATACTTCAACAAATTTTTAAAAAATATAGTATAATTATTTAAGAGAAAAACATACAAAAAATTCTGCTTTTATTATTTTTATATAAATTGTTAAATACCTAGTTACTACGTTCATTTAAGTTAAATTATTCCGCGATATTAACTAAAATATTAATAAATAATTTGTTAATTTTACCTATACATGTACAAGCAATATTGTATTCTCTTAGACATTTTTTAAAAAATATAATATTTTTTATCGAACCACGCTGATATTTTTGAAATTTGATATTCTTTATCAGTAGCTTTTAAGGAATTTTATTTAATTACAGTTAAGTTTTACTGCATTGGGTTCTTTTTTAAATTTTATTTTGTTTTGACGTCTTATCAATTTTTAATGCCATGTTTAGCAAATAATTTTAAAATTTATAATTATTTCTGTATTTCTCTTGTACTAATAGCTTCAGTACGTATATATATATATATATATATATATATATATATATATATATATATATATATATATATATATATATATATATATATATATATATATATATATATATATATATATATATAGTATGCCTATTTATCCATCCTCTTAGCTTCGGAGCAACTGCAGGCATATCCAAAAAAAAAATGAAACATTGTCACTGCAAAGTAGCCATACATTTCTGATTAGAACCATTAAGGGCGCTATCAATTTTATATTTAAAATTGAGAAAAAATTATTATCCTAACGGAAGGTAAGTTTCACTTACCTTTTTACAACCAAGAAACTCCACGATTTTTTTCCGATGAATCTATTAATAATCGACAAATAATTTCTATTCTCAATAAACATTGGAGTCTTGCAGTTAGTTTAACGCATTTAATTGAAATTAGCTTAACAACAAACACATAAATGCTAAACATAAACAGTACACTACATTAAAAAAAGGGAAACAAAGGAAATATCTAATATTCATTCACATAACATCCTTTCCTGAGTGGGGTTCAGTTTCAACTGAGGTTTTTTGGCAGTGGCGAGGCAGTCGCGCAACAGATGGGAGTTCGTGACACTCTCCCACCTTTGGACTCGAAGGTATACCAGTTCGAATCCAAACATGATGATCAGTTCTATGATTCACCTGTAAAAAACTAAACACAAAAATATTAATAAACTGGTTACAATGTAATTCAATAAAACAAAAGTAATTTAAAGTCTTTTAGTTGGTTATAACAATTGTCCATAAAGGGAATATATAACTTCTTGGTTATCAGGGATTAAATCCTTGGTTTGGTGAGGACCATTATCATTTGATCATATGGAGGAGCTCACTGCTGGAAAATCAATCGTTGTCACTTCTATTGGATAAAGTTTTTGTATCGGTATCAAAACACTTCCAGATTGAGTCTTAAGTTCCACTAAACGTACCTTTCCATCGTTTGCAGGAAAAGTTTTTAAAACTTTTGCCAAAGGCCAGTTGATTCGCTTGTTGTTTTTATCTCCGATGAGAACAAGATCTTCTTTTATGGATGATCCATTTTTTACTTTGGAATAATCTTTTAACAATCCAAGGTATTCAGCTCTAAATCGGCTTCGCAAATCTTGCCGCAATTTCAAACAGTAAGCGTATCTTTTATTGAATTTTCTTGAATCGATGATGTCAAATTCAGGAACGCCTGCATCTTTAATTTCTTGTAAGAACATAGATGGAGTGAGGGCTGATAGTTCGCTTGGATCTCCTGAGAGGTACGTCAACGGACGAGAGTTAATGGGACTTTCAGCATCGCATAATATTGTAGCTAACTCTTCTTCATTCAGGAAAGCTTTTCCTAGTACCCTTCTCAGAATGCCCTTCAATACTTCGATCACTCTTTCCCAGAAACCTTCCACTAAAGGGCAAAGGGTGGATTAAATTTCCAAGAAATTATTTTCTTTGAAGCAAAATCTTCGACTTTACCCCAGTCGATAGTTCTTAAAAGATTTGCTGTTCCTACAATTTGTGCCATTGTCCAAATATACAGTCGAAGGACGTCCTCTCCAAGCATTAAAACGGCAAAACGCCAGGATAAAGCAGTCAGTGGACAAGGAGGATCAACCCCAGATGCACCGCTCGATATATGGCGCAAGTGATGAGTACTACCCAACATTTTTTCTTCTTCCTTTGAGATACAATGGCCCACACCAGTCGATACCGATTATTTCGAAGACAGCCGCATCTCGCACACGATCCTCTGGAAGAGGGATGCTTTCGGATGCCAGTGGCTGAACAGAAAATCTTCTACACCTAGTACAGTTTCTTATCACACTTCGCACTGTCTTTCTAGTCTTGATTATACAATAGGATTCTCTGAGATGAGACATCAATGTTTGAGTACCAACATGATCAAGTTCGATGTGCTTGCTCGTGATTAACTTTTCAACCATATTATGCTTACTTGGCAATAATATGGGAAACCTAAAAGTTTCTAAGTCTTTTCTTGAGGTTATTTTTCTCGAAACTAGCAATAGACCATCACAATCTTTTATGGTTTTGAAATTTTGCTTTTCTTCTCCAGTGAAAGATTCTCTTCGAATTTCCTTTAAAATGAGCCCCTCAGATGTTTCGATTTTTCCAATCTCCAATCTTCCTCATTTTTTGTCTCTACTATTTCTTTGGATATTCTTGCAGAATCTAATGACATAAACTATGATTCTCACAACTTTATTGGAGAAGGATATCCTATGGAAGAATTCAAATCTGTTAGTAACTAAATTTGTTGCAGCGATCACTGTTTTCTTTCTTTCTCAAAAGACAACATCTTCGTGTACAGAAATTTCGCTAGCATGCCAATCTTTCAGGGGCAGCTTCAGCCAACCTTCCCACCATCGGGATTTCAATAAATCTTTCGGATTGCATCCTCTTGAGGGTAAATCGGCGGGATTAAATTTTCCTTGAATATGCAGCCAAAACTCTGGATCCGTCAGCTTCCGAATTTCATTCACTCGGTTCTCTACAAAGATGGCCCAATTATCCGGCTTTTTGATCCAGTATAAGACGTTCATCAAATCAGCGTAGAAAAAAGTTCGTGTATTGTTCATACTAAAATCTTTTTTGACAGTGTGAGTGAGTCTGGCTCCAATGGTGCACGCAAGAATTTCTAATCTAGGAATAGTGATTGATTTTAAGGGTGCTACCCTTGACTTAGCCTGTAATAATTGACAATTAACTTTTCCCTTTATATCATTTCTAATAAAAATTGATGCTGCGTAAGCAGATATGCTAGCATCTACAAAGACATGGAGAGCAGTATTCGCATCAAGCTTGGGTAGTTCTCTAGGGATTTCTACATCTTTTAACTATTTTAGTTCATTGGCCCATTTTAGAAATGTTTTTCTCAAAATATCCGGAAGTACAGCATTCCAATTAATTTTTTCCTTCTAACATTCCTTTAGTATTGATTTTGGAACAAGATATAACAAGGACAAGGAACAGGACTTGTGAACCCAAAAGGATCAAAAATTCTACTCAATATTGAAAGTGAATTTCGTTTACTTGGCACAATAAACTTTCCTCCTTTACCTCACGGGACAAAGTAACATTGTATAAATCCCATTTAAGGCCTAAAACTGAAACAATTTCTTTATAATCATCCCCATGCTTATTCAAAATTGAAATGTCTTCATCCCTTCTTGGCCGGTTATGTTTCCAACCCCTCAAGTCAAATTGCGCAGAAGCCATTAATTCTTTAGATACCGCGATGAAATAATTTAACTCCTCCATTGTGTTCATACTCGGAACACAATTGTCTACATACATAGAATCTTTAAGTTTTAAAGCTGTACCCTTTTTAGAGTCATCTACATTTTCTAAATGATAACTGATAGTCGCGGCGAGTAATAATCGACAAATAATTTCTATTCTCAATAAACATTGGAGTCTTGCAGTTAGTTTAACGCATTTAATTGAAATTAGCTTTACAACAAACACATAAATGCTAAACATAAACAGCACACTACATTAAAAAAGGGAAACAAAGGAAATATCTAATATTCATTCACAAAACATCCTTCCCTGAGCGTGGCTCAGTATCAAATGAGGTTTCTTTGGCAGTGGCGCGGCAGTCGCACAACGACAGGCGCCATTTAGTAAAAAACTAACTGGAGTGGATATTCCTATCTTGGAACAAACATTCCCATCTTGAAAATGAGGTGAGCTAGAGAAAAAAGTGTTTTACAAAGTTGTAATGCATCATTGATTTAGTACATTAGAAATCTTGTGGATATTAATTAAAAAAATAGCATGGTTAAAAAAATAGCATTTGTCATCACGTAGTATTTTACACTGTGATATCACAGAGTTTGGACAGAAGTAAGAATAATTCTTTTTCTGGCATACACCGGAATGTGGTACTGCGGTATCACTTGTGATTTTCACTGCAAGAAACCGCGGTTCAAACTCCGAATGTTGCTTCCTTGATCTGATTACCTTTATAGACAGAGTATACAATACCTAGATAAAAAAAAAGATCAGATGTAAAATAATGTCGCATTAACTCAACTTGCACTTTGAATTTGATTTTTTTGAAGTATGCAAACCCGTAAAGAATGTCATGCCTGTTAATGGGAGACAAATATAAAAGTGGCCTTCTTAGGATTATTATATGTTGATGTTTATGGAGTCAGGGAGTGATTTATCAATGATAAATACTGTCAGATGGGGTTTTGCTGTACGAGAATGTGAACAGATCGTATGATCATCAGCGATATTGTAACACCAACATTTCCTTGCAGTCTTGCACAGAAATTATTGATCAGTCTGGCAGACCAATCAAGTAAGGATGACAAGTTAACCGTATAAGGTAAAAGATTACATTCTCGCAAATCCGAAATGCAGCGTAAAAAAATTAGTCAACTTTGTAACTTCTATAAAAATCGGTTTTGAAACACCTTAAGTGAATTTAGCTCTCGTTCAATCTGACTAAAGCCTAAACAGGTTTTACTTGAATGAGATGTCGAGTAACACCCATCGCAATGCAGCTTTGCCATGAATCAGCTGGACGTTCAGTTGACATTCTGAACACATATAGCGTGGACAGACGAGATATGATTTATAAGGAATAGTATGTACAATAGGCTTAGAAACCATTACTAGGCAGTGGAAAATCTTAAATTTTTACCTACATTCAATATCAAATATGGTTTGCTATTAACCTTTGATTTGCAAATTACATTAACAGGTTGATAGTTCCAATATTTTACGATGATAAATTAACGAAGGAGAAGCCCGGTGGCGTAGTGGTAGCAACTCAGGCTCCCAACGCACAGGTTCGAGGTTCGATATTCGTGTTGGACAAAGGCGACTCAGTCTTTCATCCCTTCAATGGACAATAAACTGAGTACCAAGCACGGTTGAGAACTCAACAGTGGGAGTTTCACATTAGGTTGACCACCTAACTGGGACATATACTTCGCATCCCAGGACTTAGGTCAGGTAAACAGACGGATATGGGTACTGTAGGCCTTGGCCCACATATGGGCTGACTGACTACTGAGTTCAGTTTTAATTTAAACTAACCGATGCATGATATTTACAATTGCTGCAGAACGTAATGCCCAATTTTATAGAGAACCTGCTGTTGTTTAATCTCAGGAATCTGTAATTTCAAAATGATGACACTCCTACTCATAAGAAATCTCTAATGAATCAGTACCTCATCAAAGAATTCGGATGCCAAATAACTGTATATTTTGATGTCAAATTTAAACCACGTGATCACCTGATCTAACTTCACAGGAATTTTTTCTGTTGGGATACCTGAAAAAGTAGTTATATTCGACCTTTTCAAAAACATTCCTGGATCTTGATGTACGCATTACAGACGCTTGTGCTAAATTACTACGCTTTATGCTCCAACTTCTGCAACATTGCTTTCAACGAGGATCCAAATGTACTCATTAGCTGACGTTTTGAGCATCTCAAGTTTAAGCATATCATAATTAGTTCCTTTTTCTTTCTCAGGTCGTTTTTCTAACCGTCACTGAGTAGAAATTACGAAAAAGCAAAAGTACGTCCCATCCACTTCATTCTGTTCATTAATGTTCTCAAGGTGTCTTTTCTTACTAAATCGATGATGCTTTGTAATTTTGTATGCTACTTTTTAACTATTCTTCTTCTTTCGAAATAGGAATGCTAGCTACACAATTTTCCACCAGGTAGCGGGCTAGGTGGTTTTATTCAATAGCGCATGCCTACTTTACTATAATTAGATACTGCTTTTATGAATATAACGTAGTCGTTGCGAAATTAATCGGGTGGCAAGGGATTTTAGTGGGAACGGACACACACACATAGATATATAATTAGATGTACCATGACAGTTCAGTAACAAGTCAGTGAACTCAAATAATCAAATCTTTAAATTTGCACTCTGAATTCTAAACAATGATTTCCATTTAAACTAATTAATCTCTTCTAATATACATGAATAAGTTTATCTTAGCTTACTTATGATATTAAAAAAATAACTCATATAAATGTCGTATTCTTTTATTTCATAAAATTAAATCGGAGAAAAAGTCCTTTGCTTTAAAAGTTATGATATATATATATATATATATATATATATATATATATATATATATTTCAGAAAGGAATTTCTTTCGAGTGCTTGAGAATCTTTCTATTTAAATGTTTATCGTGTTTGTCATTTTTTCAAATAAGGATGACTTAATACTCTTCATTGTTATTTATATCAGTGCTAAAAGGTACAGTCTAGTACCGATAGTAGATACATTCTAGTACATTGTTTGAGACACCTCGGCTGAGTCATATCTGATTTAAGTTAATCTTGTAGAATTCAAAAAAGGATGTTATATTGAAACAAAAAAAATTATTTTACTGCTAAAACGAATAGTTTAATAAATGATATTACATAAGAAATATTAAATATTTTAAGCTATGTCACTTATGAAATAAATCTTTAATGTTAATTCAGTATGAACAATTTCCTATTTTACTAATGTTAGACGGTGTAAAATAATACAATTAGTGTAGAATTCGCTTTACGCTATTTGTGTTAATTTATTTTAAGTTGATTTTTAGACATTTTTTCCAGTTACTCAATGTAGACATCACAGAAGTTATATTTAATGAAGTTTGCAATATACATTTTATTCTCCTTTGAAAGCTAATATAAGTTAAAAAAATCTTAAAAGAATATATTTGCCAGCATGATCTTCTGTTGTTTTCCGTTTTAGTTGTAAAGACAACTTATGAATTATTAATGTTTTTTTCATAAAGAATATATTTGCTGCATTAAGAAATTTCATATTATTTCATTACTTAAAATAAAAAATAATATATAATTAACGTTTACATTAAACAATGCCCTGAAATTCAGTTCAATGAGCTGAATAATTAAGTCAGTTTTCGTCAAATGGGATGATAACTATTAATAATCGAAATATAAATCTAAAATATATAAACTTTGTTTCAAATAATTTGACACCACACTTCGTTGAAAAAAGTGAAATATATAAAGTTTTATACGAATACATTAATTTATGCTGGAGACTTATAAAAAAATTTTGAATTAAAGAGTAAAATTTTATTGAT
Organism: Latrodectus hesperus; assembly: GCA_037975125.1. Lineage (NCBI taxonomy): Eukaryota > Metazoa > Arthropoda > Arachnida > Araneae > Theridiidae > Latrodectus > Latrodectus hesperus. The sequence goes on from JAJQOW010001474.1 coordinate 23,769, forward strand.
TGGTAATTTGATTTGATAAACGACCTTGAATAATAAAAATTTTGATGGCAGATTAAAATAATTTGATAACCTATTTTTTATGTATGCATTTATATTTAAGTATGACTGATTGTAAGCCTATCCTTAATTGGCTACTTAGACTTGCGAGCATCATTCTATAAAAAATTTTAAGAGCAATAATAAGAAGGCGATAGTATCATTATTTAAATATCAGACACCTTTGCAAATCTTTATGTTTTATAAAACCTTGTAGTTCTTTGAAGGATTTATAAAATGTGCACGAGATCAATCAAACTTCTGTTTTTAATGACATGTTCGAACATTAAACGTTATTACTGTCGCAATTAAGTTCCTATTTTAAAACTTTTTACGACTAATAGTTTCAAGACTCATTAGATAACTGAGTCAGGTTATTTCAAAAAAAAAATTTTGAATTTTTTTTTTTTTTTTTTTTTTGCGGACAATTATATCTATGAAATATTATTAAGACAGTTATTTTCTCTTCAGGTTTCCTACTGGTGTTTTCATTTTATCTTTGTTTAATTATTTTATTACAGAATGGCAATATAAAATACACTGGCGTAGAACATTTAAGGATAAGACGATTATTTTTAAAGTAATGCCATACAGAAGTGCTTAAAACGAATACAAATAATATCATAATATTGTTGGCATGATAATGCGAAAAAAGAGTGATTTAATCTGCGTGTTGAATCTATTCATTTTTCAACAATACTGCCACAGCTATTGTGGAATGAAATGCAGTACTGTCATCCAAGAAGAACTTAATAGCTATAGTATTCTGAAAGGAACCCTGTGAAGAAGAGTAACTTTGGAGCAATAGAGTCTGCATCAGTGACTGAACGACCTTGGAAAAACTGAAGTTTAGCACAGATATCGGACATGACACCGATTTAGACAAAAATTTCACCATCTCTATAAATTCTTTTTCGATTATCTTAGGGAAGTTATTGCATGTTCATCGTTCTTTCTAGATGAGCATGCTTTTACAGTTGATAGTCTGACTAAATCTGCATTCATCTGTAAGAAACGGTTGATTGTTGATCCGTTACTCATCTCTAAAGTTCTGATGTATCCAAATTAGCAGACATATCGGATGAAAAATAATTAATACCACACACCATGTTGGTCAATGTGCAATTAAACTCCCATTGTACAGACTCCTGGGGCATGGAAAAATGTAATATCTGTCGTTCTGTAGTCTGTTATAAGTACCTTGTAATTTCGCCTGTTGCTTGCTGACTGCTCCTTCTCGTCTATAAAATATTGTTGCACGTAAGCAACCACCATTAAATCATCAGATAGCAGTTCCTACCGCTTGAAATCCCCTTCGAAATGATACTATGTGTGCTATTCTTAACTTTTCAGCCATGTTAATCACGCATCTTCTTTCCTTGAACTTAACTCGAACTCCAATGAATTCATCCAGATACTGTTTGTAGGATAATCTGTTAGATATGTTATAGTGATGCATCGACTTGACAAGATTTAAAATGATGAATTTAAATGTTGTCGAGAGACGCGCAACAGCTTCTACAGAAATGTGACTGGCGCACCGACATTGTTCTTTTGTCCTGACAATGTTCCATTTCGTCATCCTCTTATTGCATCATGCGGAATATACGCATGTCTCATCGTATCAGTCTTTTGAATTTTTTTTTTCGATTTAAATTTTGCTTATTAATGTATGTTTCGCTGTTTGCTAATATTCGCTAATGCTCAAAAAACAGCCTGACAGCCGAAGTCAGTTGTAAGGATTTGACCATCGTAGGAGTCTTTAGAATTGGCAGATGACTTTTCATAGCTAATGCAGTATATTCACGAAATGCAAAAGTGCACTATCCCTCTCATTTTCAATAGTTGCTGGAATGAATCCTAGAATCTTTCTTTCTGAAAAGATTGACCATTCTGTTTAGACATGGTTAGCCTACTTTCCATCATTGAAAATTCGCAGTTTTTTATTTGCAGGAAGAGCAAATACACATGTAAATATATATTTAACATGGATCTAAATCTACATAGAAGATAATCTAAACCAATTGTAATAATCAAAAAAATTTTGGAGGTAAATTTTTATTTTATAAAGACCGTTTGATATTTTATAATATTTTGAAATTTCACTGTATAACGAAATTTTATTGTCGTACAAATTTGAAACTTGATTATTATACTATATTTGTCTTGTTTATTATACTTATGTAAAATGTACATTTCCTGTTGTGGGCAGCCTCTGTCACTTAGTTACGCATTCAAAGAGTTCACGATGGAAATAAGATTTAAAAAAACCAAAATAGAACTTATCTTTACACGAAGGGATGATTTTGCAAATGTAAGACCAGCCTTCGACTTAGCCTGATTGGGGCCATCGGCAAAAACTTCTTTGAGGCCCCATCTGCTTTACAACAAAAAACTTTCTATTTAATTTGTTGAACGATTCTATTCGATTGATAAAGCAAAATAAAACTTCTATTCGATTTGGGGATCCCTTTGATATGGTGCCCCGGGGCAACTGCCCAGTGTGCCCCTGCCTTAGTGTGTATGATAGTGAATACTTTTTTGTATAAATTTCTATATCTCCCAAGACTATATGCTCTGTTTTCCCTAGTATTTAAATTCTCGCCAACAAATCACTGGCATACACATAATCTGAATATCTAATTGCATAATTTTTGAGTTAATTGTAAAATGACAATCCTATGTTGTTTGACATGTCCAAAATGAATTCTAAGGGTATTACACTTCACCAACAAATACACATAACTTTTATCAAAAACAGCTACTTTCTTGACAATATCAAGCAAGAAAGCCATAATCTTTTCTTTCCTAAGATCAGAAATAACAAACCTCTATTTTCATATTGCAAGGAATCTTACTGCGTAACATTATGTTCTAGCAATAATATATAATTATTACTTTTCTATTAATGAGAATATTTTACCTCGATGGAATAAATTTTTATTTTTATTTTGGAAGATTGCTTTTGTGGATAAAATTGCTATTTTGAAGTTGCTACGATCGAAGACAGTTTTAGAGCATCTAATCATGTAACAACTAAGATACATTATCATGACTAATAAATAAATTCAATTTTTTTCATTAAATTATTAGAGTTTCAATAGAAAGTTACTACTCTCTTTATTACTTTCGATTAATATTTGTTCTTACATCTAAGAAAATAAATTTCACATCATTAACATCAAATTTTATTAAACATACATTTCTTTTAAATTCCAGAAGCCAACATTGTATTGCAGCAATATTTCTTTAAAATAAAAAAAATCTATCTTAAATTATTTATGAAACTAAATAAGAAATAAATAATTTGCTGTACTATATTTCAGGCTGTGATTGTGGGGACTATGGAACTTGTGAATATAACCATGCAGGGGAAAAAGTGAAATGCGCTTGTGAAACCGGATACGTGGAAATTGATGGCAGATGCATTGATATGAAATGTAATCGATTTTGTTTTCATAATTTAAAATTACAATATTTAATCATTTTCTCAAATAATCCTATTTAGTTAAACTCGCTTAGTTTTACAAAGTATAAAGTTTTCGTTAATTTTAAGACAGAAATTATTTCATAAATTATTTACTATATCATGCTATTGAAAGTGAAGACTGTCCATTTTAACATTAAAATGTATTTATCAGCGGTGGTTTTATGTATATTTTATTTAAAATAATTCGTGTAATTACCAGAGAAATATACAGGGTGTCCCAAAATGACCGCATATACTCTGCACAGCTGGATTTACTCGTTAGGAGTACATAAAAACCGCCCAAATAAGCGTTCCTGTACGATCAATAGTTAACGAAAAAAATACGAAAAACAAAGTATGACGTCACTGCCGGTGTAAGGAAAAAAAAACACTTTATTAGACATATATCAACAACAGTATTTGTATATCTTTCCAGACGGTAATGTTTAAAACGTTCGCCGAGCATATCGCGTCATGCATGCGCGCGTGCCATGGAATGACGTTAAGCCACCGGTGAACTGGTATTTAAAAGACTGCATCTTCCAGCTACCGGTAGTCTTCGTATGGTGGCCATGTATTCCGTTCGTGACTACTGCGACATGTACTTGATGTACGGTCGATGTAATGGAAATGCCTTTGGTTCCAGCATGGTGGTGCTCCGGCGCATTTCTGTGCTCCTGTACGTGGTTGGCTGGATATGGAATACCCCGGCCGCTGGATCGGACGTGGGTGTCCGGTTCTATGTCCTCCAGGTATTATATCGTTGGATTTTTTCCTATGAGACCATCTAAAGGAACTGGTGTATCGAGACGTAGTGCCAACACCAACGGACTTAATTGCTCGTCTACACGCTGCTTATACTTCTGTGGACCCGGAGATGCTGCAACGTGTCATGACAGCTATTCCACGGAGTGCTCAAGCCTGCCTCGACATTCAAGGCGGACACTTTGAACACCTGCTTTAAATTGTGCATATACTGCTGTTGATATGTTCAATAAAGTGTTTTTTCTTGCACCGGAAGTGACGTTATACTTTGTTTTTTGTATTTTTCTCGTAAATTATAGATCGTACAGGAACGCTTCCTCGGGCAGTTTTTATGTACTCCCATCGAAGAATCGAGCTGTGCAGAGTTTATGCAGTCGTTTTGGGACACCCTGTCTATTTCATTGCTTGAAAAAATTGTATACTTTCAAATTTAAAAGAAACTTTACTTAGCAAAATCTGTAATTCGTTCATTCAGGGATTTTCGCTAATTCATTGAAATAGCTCTTTATTACTGTATTTTAAAATGTAAACTACATATATGGAAATAAAAAGTATAAGTTTTAAAGGTTATAATTATTCATAACTTTTTGTAGAAATGTCAGTTCTTAACTCAGATACATTTATTTTATAGCTTGCTATTGTGGAGAAAATTCTAACTGTTCCTTCATCAATAAAACGAAAATTTGTAAATGTTCTCCAGGGTTTCAAGTTCAAAACGGATTGTGCTTTGGTGAGACATTGATATTTATTTCAATCATATAACTATTCTATTGATATACTATCATAACTTCAGTAATTCACTAAATGCAAAGCAGTTTTATCTTTTAAACTGAAGTCTTAAATTCAAAGATTTGTGCGATTATCTATGTACCAATGAAATTAAAGAGTTTGATCTTGTGCCATTTTAACGATTTGAAAATTAACCTTATAAGTATTGTCACGAAATTTCTTAAAATCTCTAAATTTTTGTTGCATTATTCTATCGGAAATTATTATGCATCGATTATGCATTTGTGTTCATATTTTTGTAATTAAATCAAGTTAATTTACACTAAACAAAGGAATTAAAAAATAAAAAGGATATATTCTTTAATTCCAACTAATCTCGAATCTAGATAGAGTACACATTCAATTAATCCGGCTTTTTTGATTTGTTTGTCAATCAATTTTCATTTTTTACATACGAGGCTAATTTGGCTGAAATCTGCAGTTTAAAGTGAATTCGGAAATAATAAAAACATCTGAATCCAAGATGGGAATTGAATCCATGGACAACTGAACCCAAGACAAGAATGCGAATCATTCAGATGGTATCTCAGTTCTCACCTCCTAACAATCTGAATGGATTCTTTGTATTGCCACCTAAAATGTTTCGTTGCCGTGCTCTTTGAGGCTTAATAGTCATGGCAGTGGGCTTTTATTGAACGGGCCCAGGTTCGAATCCAGCACAAGTGCCATGGAAATTTTTAATTTAATTTAGTTACATATATGCTTTTTTCTTGTTCTAGAAAATTCTTTGATTTACTGGAACGGTGTTTCAGAACTTTCCACAAGCGTATAAAAGAACAAGTGTATGAGTTAGTCCTCTGCTTTGTCAATAAGGGTGTGCTGATCTGTGATCACACAATAAAAATATTTTCGTTACTGTTATTCGAGTTTCTAATAATTCTCTAAGTGACAGTATTTTATCGCTTATAATAAGCGAGTCGTACTTTTAAAATTATAAAATGTAATGACACTACAAATATCATTTTTTTTATTTTGGGAAAGAGTGATCTTTTTACAACAGCGCGGATGTCACAAAATTGCACAAACTCAAAATTGCTTTCAATTCAAAAATCTTCAGGGTATATTTATGAAAGGCATTCAGATTTTATAACAGTCTCAATCCTCTAATGTAAAAATAATATAATGAATATTTCAAATACTACAGTGCAATGGGAAATTAGTAATTTGTATTGATACTCAAAAATGTAACTTTTTTTTCTTCTTACAGATATAAATGAATGCCAAAATTCATCGGTTTGCCCTACCAACATGAGATGTATCAACACACAAGGAAGTTACAGATGCCTTTGTAAAGATGGTTTCAGAGCATCAAGCTCAAATGGGGGGATGGTTTGCGAAGGTATATCCATATAATAATCGAAGGAATTTTTAACATTTTCAATATTGATAAAAATTTAAGTTTTATTTTCACTATAATTATAATTCTAGAGATAAAGTGCCATTTAACATTTGTTAACACACACACACACACAAACAAGTACTTAGGAATAAATTTTATTGATATTCTTTTGAAGTATTTTTGTGTTTTCCTATACGAAATAGTGATGTGACATCGAATCAATTAAACGTAAACCCTTAAATAAGAAGTTTTTCTCTCAATTAATTACTATAGTACTATTCAAATCATTAATAATTAAAATTAGGAATCGATTAATTTATTGCCTTACAGTCGTTTAATAAAAATAATTTTTTTCTTAATTTGTTGCATATAATTAATAGTTGTGAGATTAACTTGTAAGGATTTTTCTTCTTCGCTAATTACAGAATTGTATTTCTAATATAGGTTTGGAATTGTTACATTATTTAGTAATAAAGACCAAAACCTAGCGGTTTTTGAATTTCTCAGTTAAGCCTGAAATTCAAATAAAAATATGATATTATACAATATATGTCAAGAAAATGAAAGATAAATGATTTTCAAACGTTAGTTAGATTATATAGCATCACAAAATACAAAATATAATGTAAACAAGAAAGTTCTTGTCGTTTTCGTATTGCTAATAAATGAAGTGAGAATAAGTATTCAAATTAGTATATGACGTAGTTGAGACACAAGTCAATCGGGAGTGGGAATATCAGTTGTTGTCAAAGCAAGTCCACCGTGCACATTCATCAATCGAAACTCGTACAGTGGTGAAGAGAAAATAATGTGTCAAAGGAGTTCGTTCGGTGCTGTTTGCTTCACGACTTTAAAGTGGGCTTATCGGCTGCTGCATCAAGTCGCCGAATATGTCAAGCGTTTGGGGATAGTGCTGTGAATGAACGTACGGCAAGGCATTGGTTTCACAAATTCAGGTCGGGAGATTTGTCCCTTTGTCATGAAGATGGTTTCTGATAAAATAGTCATCAAGTGGTTCACTATGAGCTGCTATCAACGGGCCAAATGGTAACTGCGGACTTGTACTCTCGGCTAACGGAACGTGTGACAGGCATTGCAACAGAAAGAACAAGCACTGACAAGGGTGTACTGTTCTTGGCCGATAACGTAAGGCCTCTTGGTTGGGAGACTTTGTACCACCCTCCTTACACACCTGACCTTGCACCATTAGATTACCATTTCTTCCATTCCCTGGACAATCATATTCTTGGAAAATACTTCACCAATGAAGCACACAAAGACTTTTTTGCGTCCAAAATCCGCGAGTTTTACCACTAGGGGATTGCACAACAGGAGACACGTTGGCAGAAGGAGATCGATTACGATGGTGACTACTTCGAGGGTTAAAAATAGGCTACACTTTCTGAAGGTTGTGTTCTTTTGGGTCAATAAAAATGGCAAGAAATTTCTTGCTTACCTCGTAATGTATAATATTTATTTGATATAGGCCTAAACTAGTTTTATTTCTTACATTTCAATAAAACAATACTTAAAATCAAATAAATCACTAAAATAATGCATTTAAATATTCTGATAATTCATAGACTTTGATTTTTTAAAAATTTATTTTAAACGATATATATTTTATCACTAGATATCAATGAATGTCTTGACACCAGCACTTGTCCGAATGCAGATACCATATGCTTGAATACTGTAGGAAGTTACGCTTGCATCTGTAAAGAAGGATATCTTACAAGAGGTGGTGAAAATTACATGATAACATGTGAAAGTAAGGAGATTTTTTTTTGTCCAAACTTCTTTTTAAAATTTGTGAATTCTAAAAAAATACATCAATTTCAAGAACAATAAAATTATATAAGACTTTTTATCTTAATTAATTTAAATATTTTATTCCTTAATATTTAAAATTGTATTATTAATAATTATTTTACTTGTTAATAGTAAATATATATTTTAATTACAAAAGTAAATTAGTGAAATGTATTTATAATATTGATCTAGTACAGCCTTAGAATTCAGCATTATAATTCTTTAATATTCGGAATAAAAAAGAAAAGTATAATTAAAAAAGAAGCTTTTACGTATAAATATTAGCAAAATTTAGTGTAACCAAATGATTGTAAAATGAGTAAAACCTTTTATTTTAACCTATTTAGATAAATCTTCATGGAAAGTAGGTTATGGTTTTTTCATGGGAATATTTATAGCTATTATCCTTGGAATGATGTTTGTCATTTACAGGAAATATCGAAGTAAGCATTATTTGTTGTCATTTCTTTCCAAATGTGCAATTTTAATTTACTTTAAATTTGAATAATGAAGCACTCTAAAATAATTAACCAAAACAAACACGCGAACAAAAAGAATAATATTTTAGAGAAGCCATAAATCTAGATACATTTTCTCCTCTTAAAAACAATGAGCCAGTGAGGACAGAAATTTTACTTACTTTAAAAAAAATAAAAGTACATGAAGCGAATGTACGTTGTTGCAACAGTATTGTGTTTGTAGAATTAATAATATGGTAATCTATTTTTAAAATGTAATTGCTAGGTGAATTATATATTCAAAATATTGTTACTGCATTGGAGTACAGTGGATTGAGTTTATTCATTTCGAAATCCTTAGAGATAATAAAATCAGATTTAAAATCACTTCCTACATAATTTTATTAATGAGTCTTTTTTTTTTGCAACATCAAATCCATAATATGTGCTGTAATTAATCATGTTAAAAGAGCAGACAAAAATATAAAAGTGACATGATGGTTTTCTAATTAAGTCGGCTTCATTTTAATATAATCCTCTGGATCATCAAGACCCAACTTGCCTTGAACATGTGAATAATAATATATATTAAGAGCCATTCTTTCTTATTTTGAGATGTTTGTGGCATTTTTCTAAATAAGGATCTAATATAAACAAATTTACTGGAATGTCTTGCTATAACATTTCTGAATTACGTTATCAGTTAAAGAAAAGTTTGGTAAAAAAGATTTTAAAAAAAATTGCTTTTTTAATTTGTAATTTGTGAGATTTTAACTGACCAGATTTGTGCAGCGATCCGAATTATTGTCAGCAACGATACCTTACAGTTTACAATTGACAATATCTATGTATAGTATTAATATCTAGTAAATAAAGAGTGATTAATTCTTTTATATACCACTTGAAAAAACATCAATCATTTGTTACATAATATATACGTGTATTACGTAGCTTACAATTATATAATAATAATAATAATAATAATAATAATAATAATATATATATATATATATATATATATATATATATATATATATATATATATATATATATATATATATACAGAGAGAGAGAGAGAGTGCAGAGCATTTAGATCACTGATTTTAATTGTATGCTTTTCATATTTAATGTATAAAATGTATATTTATTAGGTTTATATTTCTTCATTTCAGGTATGACTTCTTAACTGACCGATATTTAGAAATGGATAAATATTTATTCAATTGGCATTTTCTAAATAAAATAAGAGATATGTAAAGCTATAAAGCAACACTTAAATAAAATTATATAAAATAAGTTAAGTGGATGAGATATGTATGCATTTGTGAGTTCTGATATTGAATAATCATACCTATGAACTCCATCATGAACTTGCAATTACGACAGATTTTAATATTTTATAACATTACATTGGCTGTAATATAAATGTTACATGAATATTAATCATTATTTAGTTGCTTGAAAAATACGAATGATTTAATAACTACAGTGTTTGGCAAATTCAATGGATTTATCAATTTTAAGAAAATTTGCTTTCCAGTTGCCTATATATGCAATTGCAGGTAAATTTCCTACAGAGGTTGCTGTAGTGTAAGGGCTTGTAAAATTTTAAGACATAGTACACCAGCATTGCTTTCTAATTCATATTTGTAAGTAGTTATGTTGTATGTGAAAACAAGGACTTACCAATTTTTGTGCAGAAACACCTATTGTCTCGTTAAAGTATTGCAGTAAAACCTCTTTATACGAAAAATGGAAGGTTTCCGTTTCAATTCAACCTGCCAATGAACAACTGAAGATGGATGTTGAGTCTTCTTATATCAGTCGAATTAAGTGTTTTGGAATGTTTCGGACTGAGGGGTCGAAGAAAATTCCTGTTTGAAATAAATGATCTATAGATTATTTAAAACATGTAAGTCAAATAATTAGATAATCTAGGATGTGGAGTTATAAAAATAGAAATATAAATTTTTTGTTTTAATAGCAACAGCAAAACATTTTTAACATATCTAATGTGGGAATATGATTTCGGATAAACACAGGTAAATACCTTAGCAGAGTAAAATAATTGAATTCCTTAAGAGGAAAGGATATCAAAATCAAAAAAATATTTCTGTTGGCGAACATTCTGCAGAAAAATTTGCTAAAGCCCAAAGTGCATCAGTATCCCTCAAAACAATATTTCCATCATCCTAGAAGTTAATGCAAGAAAGAACTAATCTGAGCTGCTAGCAGCGAATTTCTTAACGTTACTAGAACATGTGCATCAGCAACAATAATTAAATCTATAGAAATAAAAACACGTAAATCTATAAAATACATTTATTTAAGAAATATATCTTCATTCTAAGAAAGATAATGCTTATTATCTAGCTTGGCAGGATGATGTGTTTCTTAGCATATTCGTTGGCATCATAGGCAAAGTTTTAAAGTCATGCTCTCTAACGAGTCACATTTCAACATCTTCAATAATTCTGAACACCAAGCCTCTTTAGAAAAAGAATTGCATGCGTACAATTGATTGTTATGACCAAGAAGTAATGATCCTGGAACCAGGGGGTATGCGTACCCCTCTGGGGCTTGAGCTAGCCACCAGGCGCGTCAGTAGTTGGTTGATAACTGAACGTCCTGCAGGAATGACAGGATAGCCTTGAATATTGAATAAGAGGCCGCGAACCAGCTCCCGTAAACCCTGGTGTTATGCGTTCCGTGCCTAGGGCTAATTGGCACCGCGGTATTGGTGTCTTAACGGAGCCTCTAGTTGCCTGACGAACTTCTAGAGTAAATTGCCTTGCCCAGTAACTCAGGCAATGCTAGGTGGACTGTCATATTACCTGAGATTATTTACTGTTATTATATGGCTGAAAAGACATTGAAAATAACAAACATTTCTGCTTTCGCAGGAGAAACTTCTGAAGCAGACCTTTCTGAAAAAGACAAGGTAACTCAGAGACAATCTAATGAAGGGGTAGCAATGAAACCTTCACAGGAGGTAGAAATGACCTCCAAACCATCTTCTTCTGGTGAGAGTCAGGAAGCTATCTCTAGCATGACTGACTCTCTGACCAGAATCAAGCTTAAAAAGAGAATATCTGGTGCACAGAAAAAGAGGCTGGTGAAGGAGCGCAAAATCGCTGAGGGGACTTGGGTTGAAAAACCCAAGGCAACCAAAGGCGAGAAGTGTCCTGCCAATCGGATGAACCAGGGCAAGGTCGGAAAGGCTGCCAAGAGAGAAGGACCTGAGGGATTTACTTACAGGGCGGCTCTCACGGCGATCAAGATGGCCGTGCTCTTAGAAGGTCATCCGGAAAAACGGTTAACAGAGAAACAGGCCTATGACCTGGAACCCTTGTTAACCAGGAAAATAGGAAGGAATGAGGAGGGGTTTGCCCCAACCTTCCTATCCTGTAAACTTGAAAACGGGGCTCTTATTATCAATTGTGCAGATCTGGAGAGCTCAAAATGGCTGGAACAAAATGTCAATGATATAAGCCCTTGGCAAGAACATAAACTCTTGGTGGGTAAGGCAAGGAAACTTGTCAGAACCACCAAGATAATTGCAAAACTGCCAAAAATCTGTAATGAACTGGAACCTAAAGAGCTCCTGAGAAAAATCGAGGCTCAGAACGGTGGGGTCACTCCATTGGAGTGGAACGTTCTTAACATTAAGAACGACCCATCTGGGCGGACCATCGTTCTTAGTGTGCCTGAATTAGATGCTGCCACTCTTCGTGTAAGGGGATATAGGTTTCATATTGGACTTCACCATGTGCAGGCTAAAGTACTTGATAAACCTGCTCCTGCTGATGGGGGTGAAGGTAGTTCAAGCCAACCTACACCACAGTAGAAGTGGTACTACTAACCTCAGTAAGAAGTTTCTTGCTGGGGATATACACCTGGCCCTGATTCAAGAACCCTGGTTGGTTAGGGGAAGAATCAGTGGTCTTAAAGGAACTAAAGGTAAGCTTATCTATTGTACTAATGGTAACGCTAGAACTTGTATACTCTTACATAAAAACATTGAGGTTCTTCCCCTCTCTGAATTTATTCTTAGGGACCTGACAGCTGTGAAAGTCAGACTCAACATAGAGGGTAGGGACAGGGAAATTGTTTTTGGCTCTGGATACCTGCCCTATGAAGAGAAGGCTCCACCTGACCATTCTCTGCACAAGCTCATGAACTTTTGCAGTAATAACAACTTACAGGTAGTCCTAGGACTAGACTGTAATGCTCATCATGTTGTCTGGGGAAGTACGGACACTAATAAAAGAGGTGAGTACCTTTTGGAATTTATTCTAAACTATGGGTTAGATATTCTAAATGTTGGCAACAAACCAACTTTTATTACTTCCAATCGATCTGAAGTAATTGACATTACTATAGCGACAACGCTGATTAGTAAAAATATCAAATACTGGAAAGTAGATGACAGACCTTCTGGTTCAGATCATCAACATCCATTTTGATATTCACTCTAATGTGTGTCTGGATCGCATATTCAGAGACCCAGTTAGGACGGACTGGAAGAAATTCCAAGAAGAACTGACTGGGTTGATTGAGCTCGGTAACAGACCTATTAGAGACAACTACGATCTAGAAGTTACAGCAGATCTCCTACAGAGAAGTATTCTAGATTCTTATCATAACAATTGCCCCATTCGCACTAGAAGAGCTAAACTCCAATGCCCTTGGTGGAATGACTCTCTAGCTGCCGAAAGAGCAAATGTTAGAAAACTTTTTAACAAAGCTAAGAAAAATGGTGAATGGGAGAACTATAAAAAGGCCCTCACTATTTATAACAAACTTGTTAGAAAAAGCAAGATTAACTCCTAGAGAAAGTTCTGTGACGAGATAGATTATATTTCTGAAGGAGCTAGACTCCATAAACTCCTTAAAAGGGATGAACCTATTTTGGTTGGTACCCTAAAAGACGAGGAGGGTAATTTTGCTTCTTCCGGAAAAGGGGTTATGGAAATTATGACCAGGACTCACTTCCCGGGAGCTAGAGATATTTATAGCAACGAAGGGGAACATTGCATTGGCTCTTTGCAAAGAGTCAATAGCAATCAATGCACCATCGCTAAAAATATCATAAACTACAACATTGTTAAATGGGCAATTTTTGCCTTTAAACCTCTAAAATGTCCTGGGCCTGATGGAGTTATGCCCATCATGATCCAGAAGGCAGAGAAGGTTGTCATACCAATGCTAACTAGAATGTATAGAACTAGTTTGGCCCTGGGATATATACCAAAGACATGGCAAAAGACTAGGATTGTCTTCATTCCAAAACCTGGCAAGGACACTTATGACCAGGCCAAGTCATACAGACCAATCAGTCTTTCTTCATTCTTTCTTAAAATTATGGAGAAAATCATTGATCGGCGTATTAGAGATTACTTGGGTAGAAATAGTCCCTTGCATGCTCTTCAATTTGCCTATCAACCCGGCAAATCTACAGAGACTGCTCTACATCAGCTAGTTTCCAAGATTGAAGCCACTCTGGATCAAAAGGATATTGCCTTGGCAACTTTCCTCGACATCCAGGGTGCTTTTGATAATACTTCCCATCCATCCATCCTCAATGCACTTAGAGGGGCAGGGATTAATCAGACCCTGTGTACTTGGATTGAGGCCTTAATTTCGGATAGATATATACAAATGAACATCTTCGGTGAATTATTTGAAAAAAAGACTACTAGAGGTTGTCCTCAAGGAGGTGTTCTGTCACCATTACTTTGGAACCTAGTTGTAAATAGCCTTATAAAACATCTAAATGATAAGGGCTATTATACGCAGGGATATGCTGATGACATTGTCATCCTTATCCTTGGTAAAGATTTTGACATAACTTGTCATCTCATGCAGGATGCTCTAAGTTATGTAGGTCAATGGTGCATGGATAGGGACCTGATGGTTAATCCTCAGAAAACCTACCTTGTACCTTTTACACGCAAAAAGAAACGGAAAGGTTTTTTCATACCAAGACGTTTTGATGTTGAAATCAATGTGGCTTCAGAGGGGAAGTATCTGGGCATCTATTTAGACCAGAAACTCACCTGGAATAAGCACATTGATGATAGGATCAACCGAGCAAAGAAAAGCATTGTGATTTGCAGGCGAATGCTTGGTAAGAACTGGGGTTTACATCCAAAACTGATGTTATGGATGTACACAGCTTTTGTCAGGCCCATTTTCACATATGCCTGTGTGATCTGGTGGCATAAGGTGGAACAGAAGACTGTGATTGACAGATTGAGGAGTCTACAAAGACTAGCCTGTCTCTGCATCGCAGGAGCAATCTCCACCACGCCAACCAGAGCATTGGAGGTTATGTTGGATCTGACTCCCTTGGACATCTTCATATGCAGCGTTGCAAGAATGAATGCATATAGAATGAAGCTGCAAAACGACTGGTATGACCAGCCTGTTGCCAAAGGGCACAAGGGCATCACCAGGAAATTTCAAGACCCTACTCTTCTGATGCCATCTGACATCATGGAAAAAACATACATGTTTGACAAGACATTTGATGTAGTTTTTCCAACTAGAGAGGAATGGGATAACAACATGTTTGAAACTAAAACAGGAGATCTAATCTGGTACACAGATGGATCACTGAAGAACAGCCTCTCAGGTCTGGGAGTTTGTGGCGTGTCACCAAGAATCAGCTTGTCTGTAAGCCTTGGGCGATACGCTTCGGTCTTCCAGGCAGAAGTTTTGGCCATTATCCACTGTCTGCAACTGAATATGAAGAAGGGCTACTACGATAAGCGGATTCTCATTTTCAGTGACAGTCAAGCCGCTTTAAAAGCGCTTAATTCCTTCGAAATCAAATCTAAAATGATTCTGGAGTGTAGAAACCTTCTTACAGAACTGGCAACTAGAAATAGGGTGATCCTTGTATGGGTGCCAGGGCATAAAGGTATCGAAGGCAATGGAAGGGCTGATGAGCTTGCTAAACAAGGATCGTCTTTTGTTCCCATTGGTCCAGAACCTTTTTGTGGGATCAATTTGAAGACCGCAAAAACCAATGTTCGCAGATGGGAAAAACGGAAGATGTATGAAGCTTGGCTCAAATCTCCTGGTCAAACCCACGCTAAAGGTATGATCTGTAGGTCATCAGCGTGGATTTCCTATGAAATTCTTAGATGCTCTAGGCAGAAGATACGTTTAATTGTAGGCTTCATAACTGGGCACTACTATTTCAGAAAACATCTCCATAAAATGGGACTGTTTCAGCAAGATCCTATCTGCAGGAAATGTCATATGCAAGAGGAAACGGCCAAGCATATCATTTATGAATGCGAGGCTCTTGCCCTCCCTAGATTAACCTCTTTAGGCATCATCCATACTAGAGAGTTACACCTAGATTCCATTAAAGGGTTATCAGACTTTATTAATAAAGTGGGTGATCCGAGCAAATGGAACTAAGAAACATTGGGTTTGGAGTTAACAGTACAAAATGCTGATAAAAGCAGAGGTGCTCAATGACATACAAACCCAACTCGAAGAAGAAGAAGAAGAAGTAATGATGTGAGCAAATAGCTAACACAGTTACACCCCTGTTTCATGTAATTAAGAAAAGCTCTGTGTTTTATCAGTTTAATATTAAAACTCTCTTGAATTATGCATAACTCTTACTCTATATTCTCTGTTTATATATGACAATCTCCATAAATTTACGTATTATTTGTTAATGTGATGATAATATCTTCATTTCTGTTATTTTAATGACGGCCTTTTGATAATATTCGTCAGATATGTTAGCAAAAGAGAATAATGAGTGCATGAAATCACTTCAATGCAGACAGATAGTTAGATTAAATTATATCACACATATAAAAATGAAACACTATTTTTTGTCGAGAATTCTAAAATATCGAAGCGAGTCTCTCTCTTAAGTAAGACCTTTTGCGAAAAAATATGAACATAGTGTGATGAACCAAGACAAACATATGACAAATAGCTAAATTTTGTACATTACTCATCCATTTAAGATACATTTAAACATTTGAAACCATAAGGAATAAAATTGACAGCATTTAGTTCTGTGAACCACCCAGTTGGTGAGTTATTGTCTCCCCGAAAGTTGATGAATCCTCATAATTCAGAAACTGAAACCAAAAATGAGTAGCCCTCCCCCCAAATTTGGTGTGTCACACTATAAGTATCATTTTGCTTGGAGGACCTTGTGATCGCAAGCTATTTTTAAAACCTCCAACGTCCTTAGTGAATATAGAGGATCTTTAGCGGGATCTAAATAAATACCGTATTCTTTTGGAATGAGAGCTATGATATTTTTGATAAGGCAACTCCGGCCTCACAAATGATTATATAATATGCAATATTGGCACAGATGCCGTATAATCCAGAATGGCAAATTCTGAATTCTTTGGCGATAAAGAAATGTTGCTTAGATGACATCTTGATCTACACGATGACGTAACTACTAGGGTTGCTAAAATAGAATTTTCCACATAATTCTTATAGGTCTCCATTTCTATAAAATAACAAAAACTGGATTGCAAGATACATTAAAAAATCTGCCAAAAAAAAAATCACCAAACTGAGAATTTGGCATCCTGGATTATACAGCATATGTGTCATAATAGTTTTCCGCTGCTGCGTGGCTTCATTGAAAAGTTACATATATCAGTAAGGGTTATTTTCTTTTCTTTATAAGTCTAAAACCACATTAGATATCCTTTGAATCTATCTATGTGATTTATGACACATAATAAAGCATGCAAAAAATAAAACAAAACATGTGGAAAAATATATGTTTGATTAAAAATAACACAAATCCTTCAGAGGCTTTTTTAATTGTAAATTATATCATTCTCTGTGTGTAGACTATATCATAAACGTCAAAGTTTGGCCACATTTTTATAATTTTTAAATCAAAGTAAGGATTACATGGAAAACGTGCTGAAAAGTGAAGACGGTTAAAATTTTTATCATGATTAAAGAATAATACTTCAGCGGATGATGAATTACATCATATTTCTTCGGCAAGTAGGTTCTTTCCAATTGATAAAATATGCATATGCATTTATTGTAAATGAGTTGTTTGATAGAGAATTATAATAAACATTTACAAAACGTAAAATAGTTAACATGGGCACATTAATATTCGATATTGTATAGTTTCCCACTTCATTGTGATGAAAAATCAAAATGGCAAACTAAAATGGTAAGATAATTAATTGGTACAGTTTCTTAAAATATTTTCATGTGCTGATAATGATTCAATTCAAAAACTGATTCTTGAGCTCTGCCTTTTAAAAACACCTTGTGAGCTAATGTGACATAAAAAACTTTTCAACAATCGAGAATATTTCAGACAGTTAAAGAAGCATGTTCAATGTTTAATATTTCAATATAATATGAAATCACATATCGTTTAGGCATTTAAATTTATAAACATTTTTATACTTTCAACGTAACTATCAAGTTACGAAGCAATTTTTAACATTTTTCTACTTTAACGTAACTATCAAATTATGTGTAATTTTCTTAACATTTGTTTAAAAAATGTATCTTTTTCTGCATCACAATAGCCTATTTCAATGCTTTTCGATAACATTGCGATGAAAAAATAATAGCTTTACACTATACAGCTATTAAGAGAAGTAAAAAAGTCATACATGAGCATGATGATATGTTAATCTATGTATTTTTCAAAGGTTCGTGATGTTGTTCTTTTTTAACTGCTTCTTCTTCTTCTTCTTCTTCGAGTTGGGTTTGTATGTCATTGAGCACCTCTGCTTTTATCAGCATTTTGTACTGTTAACTCCAAACCCAATGTTTCTTAGTTCCATTTGCTCGGATCACCCACTTTATTAATAAAGTCTGATAACCCTTTAATGGAATCTAGGTGTAACTCTCTAGTATGGATGATGCCTAAAGAGGTTAATCTAGGGAGGGCAAGAGCCTCGCATTCATAAATGATATGCTTGGCCGTTTCCTCTTGCATATGACATTTCCTGCAGATAGGATCTTGCTGAAACAGTCCCATTTTATGGAGATGTTTTCTGAAATAGTAGTGCCCAGTTATGAAGCCTACAATTAAACGTATCTTCTGCCTAGAGCATCTAAGAATTTCATAGGAAATCCTCGCTGATGACCTACAGATCATACCTTTAGCGTGGGTTTGACCAGGAGATTTGAGCCAAGCTTCATAGATCTTCCGTTTTTCCCATCTGCGAACATTGGTTTTTGCGGTCTTCAAATTGATCCCACAAAAAGGTTCTGGACCAATGGGAACAAAAGACGATCCTTGTTTAGCAAGCTCATCAGCCCTTCCATTGCCTTCGATACCTTTATGCCCTGGCACCCATACAAGGATCACCCTATTTCTAGTTGCCAGTTCTGTAAGAAGGTTTCTACACTCCAGAATCATTTTAGATTTGATTTCGAAGGAATTAAGCGCTTTTAAAGCGGCTTGACTGTCACTGAAAATGAGATTCCGCTTATCGTAGTAGCCCTTCTTCATATTCAGTTGCAGACAGTGGATAATGGCCAAAACTTCTGCCTGGAAGACCGAAGCGTATCGCCCAAGGCTTACAGACAAGCTGATTCTTGGTGACACGCCACAAACTCCCAGACCTGAGAGGCTGTTCTTCAGTGATCCATCTGTGTACCAGATTAGATCTCCTGTTTTAGTTTCAAACATGTTGTTATCCCATTCCTCTCTAGTTGGAAAAACTACATCCAATGTCTTGTCAAACATGTATGTTTTTTCCATGATGTCAGATGGCATCAGAAAAGTAGGGTCTTGAAATTTCCTGGTGATGCCCTTGTGCCCTTTGGCAACAGGCTGGTCATACCAGTGGTTTTGCAGCTTCATTCTATATGCATTCAATCTTGCAACGCTGCATATGAAGATGTCCAAGGGAGTCAGATCCAACACAACCTCCAATGCTCTGGTTGGCGTGGTGGAGATTGCTCCTGGGATGCAGAGACAGGCTAGTCTTTGTAGACTCCTCAATCTGTCAATCACAGTCTTCTGTTCCACCTTATGCCACCAGATCACACAGGCATATGTGAAAATGGGCCTGACAAAAGCTGTGTACATCCATAACATCAGTTTTGGATGTAAACCCCAGTTCTTACCAAGCATTCGCCTGCAAATCACAATGCTTTTCTTTGCTCGGTTGATCCTATCATCAATGTGCTTATTCCAGGTGAGTTTCTGGTTTAAATAGATGCCCAGATACTTCACCTCTGAAGCCACATTGATTTCAACATCAAAAAGTCTTGGTATGAAAAAACCTTTCCGTTTCTTTTTGCGTGTAAAAGGTACAAGGTAGGTTTTCTGAGGATTAACCATCAGGTCCCTATCCATGCACCATTGACCTACATAACTTAGAGCATCGTGCATGAGATGACAAGTTATGTCAAAATCTTTACCAAGGATAAGGATGACAATGTCATCAGCATATCCCTGCGTATAATAGCCCTTATCATTTAGATGTTTTATAAGGCTATTTACAACTAGGTTCCAAAGTAATGGTGACAGAACACCTCCTTGAGGACAACCTCTAGTAGTCTTTTTTTCAAATGATTCACCGAAGATGTTCATTTGTATATATCTATCCGAAATTAAGGCCTCAATCCAAGTACACAGGGTCTGATTAATCCCTGCCCCTCTAAGTGCATTGAGGATGGATGGATGGGAAGTATTATCAAAAGCACCCTGGATGTCGAGGAAAGTTGCCAAGGCAATATCCTTTTGATCCAGAGTGGCTTCAATCTTGGAAACTAGCTGATGTAGAGCAGTCCTGTAGATTTGCCGGGTTGATAGGCAAATTGCAGAGCATGCAAGGGACTATTTCTACCCAAGTAATCTCTTATATGCCGATCAATGATTTTCTCCATAATTTTAAGAAAGAATGAAGAAAGACTGATTGGTCTGTATGACTTGGCCTGGTCATAAGTGTCCTTGCCAGGTTTTGGAATGAAGACAATCCTAGTCTTTTGCCATGTCTTTGGTATATATCCCAGGGCCAAACTAGTTCTATACATTCTAGTTAGTATTGGTATGACAACCTTCTCTGCCTTCTGGATCATGATGGGCATAACTCCATCAGGCCCAGGGCATTTTAGAGGTTTAAAGGCAAAAATTGCCCATTTAACAATGTTGTAGTTTATGATATTTTTAGCGATGGTCCATTGATTGCTATTGACTCTTTGCAAAGAGCCAATGCAATGTTCCCCTTCGTTGCTATAAATATCTCTAGCTCCCGGGAAGTGAGTCCTGGTCATAATTTCCATAACCCCTTTTCCGGAAGAAGCAAAATTACCCTCCTCGTCTTTTAGGGTACCAACCAAAATAGGTTCATCCCTTTTAAGGAGTTTCTGGAGTCTAGCTCCTTCAGAAATAGAATCTATCTCGTCACAGAACTTTCTCCAGGAGTTAATCTTGCTTTTTCTAACAAGTTTGTTATAAATAGTGAGGGCCCTTTTATAGTTCTCCCATTCACCATTTTTCTTAGCTTTGTTAAAAGTTTTCTAACATTTGCTCTTTCGGCAGCTAGAGAGTCATTCCACCAAGGGCATTGGAGTTTAGCTCTTCTAGTGCGAATGGGGCAATTGTTATGATAAGAATCTAGAATACTTCTCTGTAGGAGATCTGCTGTAACTTCTAGATCGTAGTTGTCTCTAATAGGTCTGTTACCGAGCTCAATCAACCCAGTCAGTTCTTCTTGGAATTTCTTCCAGTCCGTCCTAACTGGGTCTCTGAATATGCGATCCAGACACACATTAGAGTGAATTTCAAAATGGATGTTTTGATGATCTGAACCAGAAGGTCTGTCATCTACTTTCCAGTATTTGATATTTTTACTAATCAGCGTTGTCGCTATAGTAATGTCAATTACTTCAGATCGATTGGAAGTAATAAAAGTTGGTTTGTTGCCCACATTTAGAATATCTAACCCATAGTTTAGAATAAATTCCAAATGGTACTCACCTCTTTTATTTGTGTCCGTACTTCCCCAGACAACATGATGAGCATTACAGTCTAGTCCTAGGACTACCTGTAAGTTGATATTACTGCAAAAGTTCATGAGCTTGTGCAGAGAATGGTCAGGTGGAGCCTTCTCTTCATAGGGCAGGTATCCAGAGCCAAAAACAATTTCCCTGTCCCTACCCTCTATGTTGAGTCTGACTTTCACAGCTGTCAGGTCCCTAAGAATAAATTCAGAGAGGGGAAGAACCTCAATGTTTTTATGTAAGAGTATACAAGTTCTAGCGTTACCATTAGTACAATAGATAAGCTTACCTTTAGTTCCTTTGAGACCACTGATTCTTCCCCTAACCAACCAGGGTTCTCGAATCAGGGCCAGGTGTATATCCCCAGCAAGAAACTTCTTACTGAGGTTTGTAGTACCACTTCTACTGTGGTGTAGGTTGGCTTGAACTACCTTCACCCCCATCAGCAGGAGCAGGTTTATCAAGTACTTTAGCCTGCACATGGTGAAGTCCAATATGAAATTTATATCCCCTTACACGAAGTGTGGCAGCATCTAATTCAGGCACACTAAGAACGATGGTCCGCCCAGATGGGTCGTTCTTAATGTTAAGAACGTTCCACTCCAATGGAGTGACCCCACCGTTCTGAGCCTCGATTTTTCTCAGGAGCTCTTTAGGTTCCAGTTCATTACAGATTTTTGGCAGTTTTGCAATTATCTTGGTGGTTCTGACAAGTTTCCTTGCCTCACCCACCAAGAGTTTATGTTCTTGCCAAGGGCTTATATCATTGACATTTTGTTCCAGCCACTTTGAGCTCTCCAGATCTGCACAATTGATAATAAGAGCCCCGTTTTCAAGTTTACAGGATAGGAAGGTTGGGGCAAAGCCCTCCTCATTCCTTCCTATTTTCCTGGTTAACAAGAGTTCCAGGTCATAGGCCTGTTTCTCTGTTAACCGTTTTTCCGGATGACCTTCTAAGAGCACGGCCATCTTGATCGCCGTGAGAGCCGCCCTGTAAGTAAATCTCTCAGATCCTTCTCTCTTGGCAGCCTTTCCGACCTTGCCCTGGTTCATCCGATCGGCAGGACGCTTCTCGCCTTTGGTTGCCTTGGGTTTTTCAACCCAAGTCCCCTCAGCGATTTTGCGCTCCTTCACCAGCCTCTTTTTCTGTGCACCAGATATTCTCTTTTTAAGCTTGATTCTGGTCAGAGAGTCAGTCATGCTAGAGATAGCTTCCTGACTTTCACCAGAAGAAGATGGTTTGGAGGTCATTTCTACCTCCTGTGAAGGTTTCATTGCTACCCCTTCATTAGATTGTCTCTGAGTTCCCTTGTCTTTTTCAGAAAGGTCTGCTTCAGAAGTTTCTCCTGCAAAAGCAGAAATGTTTGTTATTTTCAATGTCTTTTCAGCCATATAATAACAGTGAATAATCTCAGGTAATATGACAGTCCACCCAGCATTGCCTGAGTTACTGGGCAAGGCAATTTACTCTAGAAGTTCGCCAGGCAACTAGAGGCTCCGTTAAGACACCAATACCGCGGTGCCAATTAGCCCTAGGCACGGAACGCATAACACCAGGGTTTACGGGAGCTGGTTCGCGGCCTCTTATTCAATATTCAAGGCTATCCTGTCATTCCTACAGGACTTTCGGCTATCCACCATCGGCCTACGCGCCTGGTGGCTAGCTCAAGCCCCAGAGGGGTACGCATACCCCCTGGTTCCAGGTTTTTTT
>JAJQOW010001475.1:0-17500 GCA_037975125.1 Latrodectus hesperus
CCAGTGTTAGTATACACACCTTAAGTAATAATTTTCTTCTTGTAAGAACAATAGATTAGTTTCTAAAATGGATTTACACAAATTCATTTATTAAGAAACATAAATGATGTCAAAGCTTATCTAAATTTTCCTCCTGTTCTCTGGAAGTTAATAAAAAAACATAAATCATTTCATTTCATTTAAGTATTAAATTTTTAAAGCATTAATCTTTTTCATGATAAAACCTCAACTTTTGTCATTGTTTAAAACAGTCTCCTCTCCCTTAGTATTCATTCTCAAAAGTTTTAATTAAAATTTTAAAATGTTATAAATATATGGTCTTAAAATATATGTACACTACTGGCCATTAAAATTGCTACACCAGGAAAGCGGCACACCATACACGTGATATTTGCATGACAGGTAGAACTTGCTGTGATATGCAAATGATTAGATTTTCAGCGCATTCATACAAAGCAGGCGACAGTAGTGCCATTTACAATGTGTATAAAACCAGAGATTTGACAGCAGTTTCTCATACTCAATTTCCGTTTCAACGTTGTTTTCGGCAAAGAAAGTTGTTGTAATGCCTCGTGTAAGAAGAAGAAATGCCTATCAGCACGTGTCTGACTTTGATCGAAGAAGGATTATAGCCTACCGGGTTTGCGGTTTATCGTACCGCAATATTGCTGCTCGAATCGGTCAAGACCCCATGACTGATAGCAGAATATGGAATTGATGGGTTCAGGACAATCATACGGAACGTCATGCAGGATCTCAGTGACCCATCACTAACAGAAGAGAAGATAGACATCTTATCCGCATGGTCACAAGGGATCATACAACCACGTCACGAACCCTGAGCCGAGAAATGGAGTCATTTGCAGGGCAACAAGTTTCTGCTCGAACAGTTCGACGACGTTTGCAGCAGCATGGATTGTCTGCACGGCGACTATGGCTTCGGCTACCATTGACGCTGCGTCACAGACAGGAGCGCCTTCAATGGAGTGATCAGAAACGAACCTGGACGCGGGAATGGCATCACGTCATCTTCACAGATGAATCTCGGTTCTGTATACAGGACCATGATGGTCGCATCCGTGTTTGGAGGCATCGTGGAGAAAGTGCATTGCCAGCTTGCATTGGACATCGCCATACTGGCCCATGTGCTGGAGTGATGATATGGGGTGCCATTGGATACACGTCTTGATCACCTCTTGTTCGCATTACCGGCACTTTGAACAGCAACTGTTACATTTCCGATGTGTTAAGGCCCGTGACTCTGCCCTATCTTCGAGGCCTCCCTAATGCTTTGTTTCAACAGGATAATGCACGACCACATGTTGCCCGTACTGTTCTGAACTTCCTTGATACATAACAGGTTCGACTGTTACCCTGGCCAGCTCGTTCTCCTGATCTGTCACCGATTGAGAACGTGTGGTCAATGGTTGCCGAGCGATTGGCAAGTCATCACTCACCATCCACTACTGTCGATTAACTGTGGCATAGTGTTGAAGCTGCATGGACTGAGATTCCCGTACATGCCATACAATCTCTGTTTTACTCCATGCCTAGGCGGATAAATGCTGTTATTGCAGCCAGAGGTGGCTGCTCTGGGTACTGATTTCTCAAGATCTATACATCCTAATATCCTGTAAATTTAATCAATTGTTCTTTCCACTATAATGTATGTGTCCAATAAATATCGTTCTGTTATTTGCATTCCTTCTTGGTGTAGCAATTTTAATGGCCAGTAGTGTATTACTTATTATTCCGTAGACTATGTTCACCAAAAGTTATGATGTCAAATGTTGCAAATTTTAGATTTTTCAAATATGTGTAAGGAAATATAGATCAGCTATAAGTTTTAAAAATACTTTCGTTAAAACAAATAGGATAGACTTTATTGAATTCGTAGGGCGCTAAATCACATCATTTAACGACACATATTTTTTCATGGATACAGTCGAAGGGATAATTATTATGATTAATATGAATACTAATATTCCACAAATTCCACCCACGAACCACTGGAATTCTGGAATATCTCCTGCAACTTTTCTGGAAATAAAATGTGATCGAAAATCTCAGACTGCCTTCGCCAGATTCTCAAGTGGAGATTTAAAATGTTTATCGTTTGAACGTGGTACAAAAAATTATCCCACTTGTAAAAAATTATTGTGACCATCCAGCCTCACCGAAACCTATTGTGGATTGCGTCGGACTTTCCCGGGAAGATTTATCCTCAGATCCCCTGCTGGTCATCAAATTTCTGACTGTCAACAATTTGTTGGAGTTGATCTGACAAATGTCCTATCGTTAAAGAGGATGAGCCTATATATATTAGTATACATTTTTAAGACAATAATTCTAGATATAATTAAGAATGTCATATAGGGCATTGTGTTTACATAAAATCATTTGTATAAAGGAGCAATGAAAATGAAAAACAAATATGCAAGGTAATGAATATCCTTCGTAGTATTTGTTTTGTTTTCATCACATGAATATGAAAGATTTAGGATATCATCTATGTATCTATCTATCTATCTATCTATCTATCTATCTATCTATCTATCTATATATATATATATATATATATATATATATATATATATATATATATATATATATATATATATATATATATATATATATATATATATATATATATATATATATATATATATATATATATATATATAAATTTCGTGTCACGATGTATGTTCCCGATAAACTCCGAAACTACTGAACGGATATTGATAAAATTTTGTAACCATTTATAATATGGTCCAACTTAAAAGATAGAATAGTTTTTATCTCTTAATTATTGATCTCAATATTTATTATACGACATTAGTGTTTATTTATTGGTTAGTTCTGTAAGTTCCTAATAGATGGCGGTTTAGCATCTAAGTTGCACAGGTATTCGGCAGATGGCGACGTGTTTATTTTTCTAGATTATACCATCTTTGGGAAATTTAACGTAAGCGCGTGATTAACTATAGAATTTACATATATTTTTATGATGTGTAATCATACTATAACAATCTTTCGTGAATCATTTTCATAATTATACTTTGTATTGTGTTATTATTGTGCGGTGTTCAGTTTGAATATTTTTAATATTATAAATAGTAAAATAAAGTTTTATTTATTACTGTTTTTCTCTACTAATTTTCATACCACCGCGAAAACATGTAAGTATTTCTTGATAGCCTTTTATTTATTTTTTTTATTTTTATTTTATAATTTGATAATTATTAATTTATTCAGCAGTACATTTTGATCTAATTTATTTATTCAAATGATAAATTCTTTTAATTTTTCTTTATTTCAGTATAATGCCGCGGAAAATATTTTTAGTTTTAATAATTTAAAATTGAAAAATAATAGTTCGATGTCAATGTTATCTACCTCATTTATAACAATTTATTTTTACATGTTTTTAATTTATATAGTATATTTTATAAGTAAGTCACTGATTACAAACTATAATTTAATATAAGATGAATAAAATGTAAATTCAGAAAGTATATGTTGATTTGTGCTTAATTTCAAAATTTCGATACTTTACCTATTACTTTTAAATTTTGGTGAAACGTTTTATTTTTAATCTCATATGAATGAACCTTTTTTAAATTTTTTAGAAAATATTAATTTGATTGTACCAAAGAGTTAGTAAAAAATTGATTCAATGTATTATAATTACTCAGCCACTGCAACGCGTGGCTGGGTCAGATTGTATATATATAAAATATATATATATATATATAAAATAAATATATATATATATATATATGATATATATATATATATATATATATATATATATATATATATATATATATATATATATATATATATATATATATATATATATATATATATATATTAACCTGTGAAAGTAAATAAAAAGTGTAGCTGATGAATATTAAAAAACTCATATGGTCAAATTCATGGGAAACAAACTATTGATTATGCTGTAAAACATAGAAAAGAATATTAGCTAGTGTCCGTTTATATGGAGACACGTATTTTGTTTCTCAAACCATGTGTCAAAAGAGAAAAACTTTGAAAATTCCCAAGCATCCATTGTTTTCTATGTGTATGTAGAAAACAGAAGCGCACATTCATCTGTCTTTGTTTAACAACTTCTGGTATCGAACCTGGGACCTTTCCTTCTAAGGAGCATTGTCAATAACTAAACCTCGTTAAGCTTGTCATAAAATTACTTTCACACCGCTTAATTGCAAAGCCATTGTCAGCATAATGAGCAAAGCCATTGTCGAAAGTTATCTGAGAAATAAATATTTTTTTTGTTTATTTTAGTGCTACCACACTTTTGTGTATGTCACGCTAACGTACAAAAATAGATTAATGCAAACAATAAAATATATTACATACAATATGTGACACGTTAAGGCTGTAAAAATAAAATGCTTATTTTTGTATACATTGTTAGTTCACAAAATATATTCATTTTATCATGATAAAACAGATTCAAATTTCTTCTGAATACGAAAGTATCATTCTTTTACAAATATCAATTGTTTTTATGTAGCTATTCTTACAATCATTCGTTACCCTCACAGAGTGATAAAAATTTCACGTGGTATACAACTGCTTATATATTACTATGTAGTTAATGAATGAATTTCCTCTTTCATTCCAGAATTGAAAAATAAGAAGTTTTTATTGGTCAAGAAGAAACAAAAAACTGTTAGAGAGCGATGCTGGAAAGGTAATAATCTGCCTGGAAGAATAATGCGTGGTAAATTCTCAAAACAAACCATTATTTAACTATTTTGTTCTTCCATTTGGAAATAAAGATAAGCACAAGACACACCTTGTTGTTGTCCTGTGCCAGGCAGGCTGGCAACATGGGGTACGCTGCTCCACTTTTCCAACTGAACCACATTTTGGTGTGGAGTCCGACTTCCTCAATACACACATGCCACGGGGACCCGTTTATAGCGTAGGCAGCCCTTCACACTTCATTCATACAAGGAAAGGACAAAGACAGGATAGATAGAGAAAGTACATCCATGCCCTAACCGGGATTCGAAACCAGGACCTCCTTATCCGCAGTCAGGCACGCTGACCACTAGACAAGTTGGGTGGCACACCTTACCCTGTACACACCTTTTTCATTAAGAGTTTTCTATTTACTCTCGTCCCGTTATTTACTTGCTTTAAAGGAAAATCAATTTAAAATCAAAGCAATTATTTTTAATTGCAAGCGAATGTAATTCATTTCATCAGAATAATTTCTATAAAAATACTTTTCAAAAGCTAAACTTTAAATTTTTCCGCAGCTTTTCCTAATGATCAGATGATTTTAACACAGCTTTTTAACTGTTAATTTTTAGTTTGAAAATAAAATTAAAACGTATTTTTGTGTATCCATCGTGAAAAGGAGTGTATTCAATATAATCCACTTATTCAGAAAATAATAACTTAACTGGGTCATAAAAAAGAATTAAAATTTTGATAGTCACTACATAAAAGTGAGTAAAATAATTACATAGAATAAAACTATTCTTTAATCAGTATTTTACATTACATAAAGATTTCAAATTGATGAAAATATTACTATCGAAATTCTCTTTTTTAAGTTTTACACGAATAATTTTATTTAAGTAGACTTTGAGAAAGTGAATTCAACTGTTACAATTTATATGAAATAAAAAATAAGAAATCACCATATATATATATATATATATATATATATATATATATATATATATTATTTATTGAAGAAAAAGGAAGTAAAAATTTATTAAAATATAACCTGAATAGAAAATTAATTAATTAAATCCATCAAAAAGCCAAAACATTTAGTTCCATGTACATTGTTTCCTTTAAAAGAGATGAATGCTTAAAATCACTAATCGCTTCCCCCTTGAATTCACTATTCATATTAAACAATAATTTTTGTACAAATATAATATTTTAGCGTAATAAAAGAGTATAACATTTAAATTATCCTTAAAAATTAAAAAAGTTAGAAAAAATAAAAGCATTTATTTTTACAATCGAAATAGAAAAATATCTTCCGATTTAATATTTGTTAATTATTTACTTAAATAAACAGAATAAGGATTCACAGCTACAAAATTAATATTCGATCGAAACAACAAAAAATTTAGAAATAGATTGATAGCACTTGCGTGTCTTGCGAATCTTGGAAAATAGATGAATAAAACTTTAAAAGTTCTTTCCGAGATAGAAAATGTTCAAAACTCGACTCATTGAACAACTATAATTATGAGGAAAAATAGTTTATTTTACAATTAATGTTGGTCCAAATAAAACAATGTAAGACTCGAAATATAGCATTTTATGTATTCATAACCAACTCTCAATTAGACCAAGGGTTATGTAATAACTTACATAATATTTAGAAATAAGGAAAAACGAGTAACATAAATATAAATAATTATGAATAAAAATATCTTTCATTCCTGTGGTACGTTTTTATTATTATTTTCTGCCTGAAAGTTTGAACATCACAAGCTTAGGGCAATTGATATAAAGACTATTTTAAAAATATAAGTTAATTATAATATTTACTGAAAAAATCAGAAAAAAAGTTTAAGGGTATTCATGAACTTTACATACTTAGAAAGGGTTGGAAATCACAAATATTTTTGTATTATTTATTCTTATCTTCTAGTACAATGGCAGATCCTTTAAACCTGAGCAATGATTTCACCCTCCCTTTTTGCCAAAAATAAATAAATAAATAAATAAATAAAAAATAAATAAACCGTGGAAATCGAGATGATGTGAGTAATAAAAATTAATTTTGAACTGGGGTGACTATGGCATGTGGTGAAAAAAAGCATATATATATATATATGTATATAACTACTTGATCTTTGAAAAAATTTTCTGCGAATGTAGAGAAAAGATGACATTCCACATTCAAAATGCATTGAATCGAATAGATTCATGAAAACAGTATTCAAAATCGTCATTTTTTATGAAATGCAGTTTTAGCAGTACCAAATGTAACTTATAAATAAAAACCGTTTTGAAAATCAAAAACGTTGTTCATAAACAATTAGTTATTAATTTATTATTATGAATTAGATATATTACTACAGTAATGATAATTGGGATTTATTATGTTGAAATAGGAACATTAAAATCAGACTCACGTTTAAGTTGTAAGCATGGACAGTGGTTCGGAATCGAGAAATATATATTGATGATTGCCTTCTGGGCTGCTTTTCGTGCAGTAACTTCATACAAGGCAATGACATTACCCGTTGTGCAGTCTGCTGGACCACCGGCTGCAATACAAATTGAGTGTTATACAAGATAAAGTATAAAAGAAAAATTTTATATACACACTGATGGAAAAAAAAATCCCAACACCAAGAAATAATTATTATAGAGTAATGAAATTTCAGAAATACATTCATATAGGTAACGTACGTAATTGATTACAATTTTAAGATCACAGGTTAATTTAAGCCCGAGAAGAGCCATTGCAGAAGTGAAATACAGGTACATTAATAACCGGTGTAACCGCCAGAATTTTGAATGTAAGCATACACACGTGCATGCATTGAATCATACAGGTGCTGGATGTCCGTTTGTGGGATGGAGTTCCATGCCTGTTGCACTGGGTCGATCAAAACAGGGACGGTTAATGCTGGTTGTGGATGACGCTAGAGTTGTCGTCCAATGATGTCCCATATGTGCTCAATTGGAGACAGATCTCCACTCCTTCCTCCAATGAGCTATAGCCTGACACCACGGACGTCGCAAACGGCAGTGGTTTGGCGTCAGTGGAATGCACGGTACAGGACGTCTGGCTCGGAGCTGTCCTTGAAGTAACCGATTGGTAACAGTTCGTTGTGTCACTGTAGTGCCAACTGCTGCTCGAATTTCTGCTGCAGACGCAGTATGATTCGCTACGGCCATACGCCGAACACGGCGGTCTTCCCTCTCAGTAGTGCCACGTGGCCGCCCGGAACCCGGTCTTCTTGAGACAATGCCTTCCCTTCACCACTGCTGCCAACATTCATGCACAGTGGATGCATTCCTGCCAAGCCTTTCTGCAATCTCGCGGAAAGAAAATCCACCTGCTCTTGGGCCTATTATACGACCTCTCGTTCTAACTCAGTGAGCTGTTGATAATGGTATTTGTCGTCTTCTTAAAGGCATTGTGAACTAGCATCAACTCACTACATCAAATCTTGACGCTAAACAAGGCTCAGGAACGTTACAGCTCGTATTTAAAGCGAACCTGATTTGCATCTTCCGTGTGTCGCTACTAGCGTCACATTGATGCGCCGAGCGCAAAATTTGAATCGACGTCATCTTTTAGATGTATGAACACGCCTGCCAAATTTCGTTTGGATAGCACAACTCCTTCTTGGTGTTGGGATTTTTTTCCATCAGTGTATATTCAATAAAAGTAATCAAAGTAGTTTATATTGCACGAAAATTTAAATTTTATGTGTACATATAACTATATCTAAAGTAGTTATAGCTACGCAATGCTTCACTAAGCACATTTCAGACTTTAATATTTTTGAGCTAATTGTTATGTTTCGCTAAATGAGAAGTAAAAGCATTCTTTGTGCAAGGACTATTCTTTGTGCAAGTCCATGATTCAGCCCATTTAGTGATTTCTGCTTCATCAAATGCAAAACAGAAACTATTTTGTAAAATTCAAATCGGATAAGATTGATGGAAGTAAGGGAGAGAATTTAATTTCTCTGGAGTTAATACTCATGTTATAAATATATGCACAGCTAATTAAACCAACAATTGCATCATCTAACCACCATTTCTCATTTACTCCAAAATAAATTGTTCATTTTCATTCATATTAATTCTACATGACTTGCGTTCTATTTTATTGTTTCTGCATCTCATTTTCACAATAAATCAGAGAACAAAAATTATTTTTAATTTAAATACCTAGCTTTTATTTTGATTGAGAGAAAAGCATGTTGTTATATCATCGTCATGTATCACTCATATGAAAATTCGAAGTAATAAATTCTAAAAGAATTACAAATGCAGAAGATAAAACTTCAAACTATAATTTAAAATGTGTTAAGAATAAGCCTTAATTAAAGAAAATGCTTTTCTAAATAAAAAAAGTATGATCATTGGTAGGAAATAAAGGAAATGTACGAAATTCAAATAATTGAAAGTTTTCTTGAAGTACTAAAAAATTAAAGTTGAAATGATAATGATTATCTATCTATCTATCTATCTATCTATCTATCTATATATATATATATATATATATATATATATATATATATATATATATATATATATATATATATATATATATATATATATATATATATATTCATGTTTCTAATAATATTTTTGCGATATTACTCAGTTAATCCTGCGATTTCCAGCAGTTGACTCGGGATTATTAGCTATTATTAAGTAACATTTCATGAAACCTCTGCATATTATCTTTACCAGAGGAAGAATTCTTGAAAGTGAGCAAAGATGTAAATGTGGTTTCTTAACGAGAATCAAATGCATGGGTAAAATATACTCACGTCCTTTTTCTACTTTAATGATTCGCACAAGGAGCACTAAAAATAAAAATAAAATCACATTAGAAAATTTTAAAACAATATCAAAAATAAAATAAAGTAGAAAAACATACAACTAATATAATATATACATATATGATTCAACTGTCCCTTTGTTGCACACTAGGAGAAATTAGATTAGATCATAGTTTAAAGTAGATTTCCAATCATAACAAATAGCCCCAAGAGGAAATTGAATCTATGATTTGTTGAATTGAAGACCAAAAGTAGTTAATTGATGACAAACAGGAGATAGTTGTTAGGAAAATCCATGCACTTCCTTAACCAAGCTGTTCTCTAAAACTCAATGTACATACTGTATAAATAAAATGCGAGTTAGCGCTATAATCTATTTTTGAAACATCTGCTTCATTTATTTATTCAAGAAATGACCACTAAAGTTAAACAAAAGATCAGTAGTTTCAAGTGTGGTTGTTGAAGACGACCATCATGTTCAAGGTAGTTTCTTCGATGTTTTTTTCGTAAGTAAAATACTGTATGTACATACTATACTTAATTTTCTTCTGTGCAGTTTTAAACTTTATTCTCTTAAATTCAAAATATTATTTTTACTGTATACAGTAGCTTTTTTTATATACCTTACCTCAATTTATAGACTATTTTGTTTAATCTGTACTTTCATTAATTCGGACGATCTGGATTCCATATCAGTTCGAATTAAGGAGAATTGTGTATGACTTAAGCATTAATAGAAAAACCATCAATTCTCATGATGAAGTGGTTTGTCTAAAATTAATAT
This sequence comes from Latrodectus hesperus, assembly GCA_037975125.1. NCBI lineage: Eukaryota > Metazoa > Arthropoda > Arachnida > Araneae > Theridiidae > Latrodectus > Latrodectus hesperus. The sequence goes on from JAJQOW010001475.1 coordinate 10,327, forward strand.
TCTACGAAGCAAACTAAAAAAATTAATAATTATTAGGAATAAAATAATAGCAACAATGATTTGAAATTCGTTCAAATAATTTGGCAATAAGAAAAATATACTAAAATTACTAGATACAATAAAAGGTAACTTTAAAAATAAGATCAATAAATTAACTTCAGAGCAAAACAAACAAAGGAAATCACATTCATTGATGCTTATCTTCTGTTCGTCACTTGAAGGAATACGCATTTTCAAATAACAAAATATATATAAGTGAAAAACAAATCAGGATTCATTGAATAAAGGTAAAAACCGCTTCTAATCTATACTTATATATATCAAGTTCATTACGCAATATTTTCCCACTCATTGATTGGCCTGTTTATGAAAAAAATGTGACAAGACAAATTAATTATAAAGATCTCTGAAAACGTTTATTTATATCATAAAAATTATAAACTATAAATCTCCTCATAGCATTGCAATAGGTAACATTTATTGTTGAAGTTGCTTGCAAGGAAGATACGATTATATGGATCTCTTCTTTTTCATGATTTTAATAATCTTTACTAGCAGTTAGACGTTTCACTTGAAATGGATATTTGTAATAAATCGCAAAAGTTGATATTTTATAAAATAACTAAGCAGATTTTTCTTCTGCAATTGTTATGCAAAGTTTGCAACAAATTGTAACGATTTGTTGTAAACTTCGCAAATATAAATGAGGGAAGCTGATGATCTCCAGATTGGGTTGTTTATATTGCAGAAGTTATAATTCTTCTGTATAAATAAACAAATCTAAAATAATTTATAATATTTTGTAAAAAGTTTGCTTGTAATTTGAGAAAGGCAAAAACCATTATTTTTAACTTCTTCTCTATGGTATTACATAAGATACTAGAGTGAATGCAAACACAAAATCTATGTAATTCCTGTTATGAAATTAATATGACAAATATGCTGATTTATTCGATTTATTATATAAGTACCATTCTAGTTTTAAGTTTTAATATAATCTCATATTAGTAAGATTTTTATTACTGGAAGATAATATAAGGCGAAAATTTTCATAAAAGCTTTACAATATATTATTTAATTATAATTGCAATATATTTCATACTAATATTTTTAATATTGTCACGTGAACTATAAGATGAATTATCAGCTCTTAGGAATTTATATTACTTTTTGGTTTCATTCTTGTTTCAGATGTTGATATTTGTAATATTGTAGTTTGGTACTATTACAATTATTTTAACTTTAGTGATAAATTAATTAGTCTAATTAACCTTGTGTACAAAAAACCCTCATAAAGAAACAAATTACACGGAATCAAAATAGGAGTTTATTTTGATAATTTTATTTGCATAACATCTAAATTTATTAATAATTCTCATGCAATATTGTACCACTTACCTGCAACAGCATTGCAGTATTCTGCTTCACCAATACTTTTGCTGTCGAGACAAACAGGACACTCTGGAGGAGTCAGCTTTCTACACTCCATTTTCGGGATGGGTGGTAGAATTAGCCCGGGGAACATTGGAGGAGGTGGTTGTACAGGTGGAGGTGGTGGAGGAGGTGGTTGTACAGGTGGGGGTGGGGGAGGAGGATCATAAGGTGGTGGTGGCGGTGGAGGAACAGGAGTATAAGGTGGAGGTGGTGGTGGAGGTGGAGGAGGTGGAGGTGGCGGTGGAGGTGGTGGTGGAGGAGGAGGAGGTGGAGGAGGAGGTGGAGGTGGTGGTGGCGGAGGAGCAGGAGTATATGGCGGAGGTGGTGGTGGCGGAGGAGGAGCAGGAGTATAAGGTAGGGGTGGTGGTGGTGGAGGAACAGGAGTATAAGGTAGAGGTGGTGGTGGTGGTGGAGGAACAGGAGTATAAGGTAGTGGTGGTGGAGGAACAGGAGTATACGGTAGAGGTGGTGGTGGAGGAGCAGGAGTATATGGCGGAGGTAGTGGCGGAGGAGGCTTAGGACAGGCAGAAATAGTAGTGGAGCCGATAGGCAAACAGGTAGTAGCTGCGGGCCCAACTGTGACTGTAGTACCCGTTATTGGGATAGGAGACAAGAGAAGAGCAAATCCATGTCCTAAAATATTAAAGCATATAGTTTCATTTGTTCGTTACTCTTCAAATTCTCAGAATAGTTTTTTTTTTGTTCCTGAATTCGAATGTCTATTTCACTTAACATAACTTTAATACAAATGTCATAATTTTGTTTTAGTTTTATACTAATATTGATGTATTAAGTGAAAATAGAATTTGAAACAGTTTAAAAAGTATGTAAATTAATTTTTGACGTGTTAATGAAAATGTTTCTGAAAAAATATTCTGTAAACTTTACTAATATTTATTTCTTACTATCATTTTGTATATATATATAAATAAATAAATATATATATAAATATATATAAATATATATACATATATATATATATATATATATATATATATATATATATATATATATATATATATATATATATATATATATATATATATAATTTGAGGTTTTTCAGAAATAGCAAAAATGCAAGGTTTCTTTTTTAATTTATCAACCAATGAAATCTTTGTAAAGCACAAAAATTTTAAATATTTCTTTAATTTCTCATTTCTGTTTTTTACAAAGACATCAATTGCAGTAAATATTTGACTTTTTTAAAAAAAAATTTTTCCCTATGGTATACAATCTAAAAACTTCCTGGAAAGGTATACCTCAGAAAATGCTTTATAGAAGTTACATTAGTGATTTTTCTTCTACACAGCTTGTATCAAATGCTAATATGATTTATTTCCAGTAACTTAGTTCATGAAGTTTAAAATAAAGTTTAGTTATATAATGATGAACTAATTTCCAGTAGTTCAGATAATAAAGTTTTTTCCTTAACAAGTTTTAAATGAACTTTTATGCCAAATTTAACATAACATTTTTAGTTTAGAGTTAATTATGGGTAGAATTTATTTCTCAAACAATCTAGAAAATCAGAAATATGGATAAATTCAATCAATGATAAAGAAAAAAATAATTTATAATATTCGAAAAAATGAAACACCCATTTTATTGAAAATTGTTTGTGGAATAAAAAAGGAAATTATTCCAATTTATGGTTTTATAATTTTGAAATCTGCTAAACTTAAGTTTTGAAATTTTCCTGATCATAATGCGTGCAGCGCTTAATGAATGTTATTCTTCTTCAATTTAATGGTATGATTATCATCATATTCAGAAGTTGCGTTATAGTGTTTCTTTAGTAAATACTATTACATAAATTACTGTGCATATTATATCATATATCATGCAATAAAATTTATCTAAATTATTAGTCACATATCAATGAATGAATTGAATTTGTTTAAATAATTCTATATTGATAAGTTGTAATAAATATTTTACGTATAATTTCTTTACTCACTATTTTAATATACAAAATCAACTTTCCTACTTCTGTCTATCAATGATTATTTTCACACAGCATTTTTAATTATTATTTTATGGCAATAAAAATAAAATTTAAAAAATGTTTAAAAAAAGATGCTAAAAAATCTAACGAAATATTTCGATTTCAAAAAAATGATCGAAATATTATTTGGAAACATTTAGATTGAATTATAACAAGACTTAGATTGAATATAAATGAGCAATCTTTAAACAGTAAATTGATTGTTGCGTGATACACTGAAATAATGAAAGTTATTTAAATTAAATAATTTTGCGAAGTATTTTTTTTCTTACATTTCATACCATGTCATTCATTAACAAGGGTCATCAAGAAAGTAAATGCCACATTTACTATTAAAAATAAGAAACATAAAACTCCTTGAAAAAAATAGTTCTGTTGCACACAATTATATTCTGTTTCACATGTTACATTCTATATTTCTTTTGCTTCTCTGCATATCCCTTTCTATATTTAAACATTATTTTGTATCTAGATATGCATTTCAGGTTTTCCATATCCTACTCTTCTGTTGCAAAATCATCATGTCAGATAGTAATTACATCACGTTCCAAAAACTATTAAGTTTGAAGCAAATCTGTAGAGAAACTCTTAAGATTTATTTCAATGTCTTTTGTGAAATCTTAAGAAAAATAAGTTTAGGCATTTAAAAAAAAAGAAAAGAAAAGAAAAGATGAAAATGATTTCTAAGAGAACTGCTTACAACGATTTTCGACCACTTTCACTTCGTTGATTCAAGAATTGTTGAATCGTTTTGATACACAATCAGGAGGAAGTTAGTTTACGAGGAATGAAGATAGATTGAAGTTGAATTTGCTTTTAGAAGCACTGAGCCAAGAATTGTTAAATTTCTAAATTTTCTTATTGTTGTGAATATATAATTGTAAATAAAGTTTAATATACATAGCGTAAAATAGACTGGTGTGCAAAACGTAAATCACAGTTTTTTTTTTTTTTTTTTTTTTTTTTTTTTTGTCATAACCCTACGCGAAGTCATCTGAGGGATATGAAATACAGAAATGATAAATAGCATTTTACACTTAAAAGTTGACGAAGACATAGTTGCTCAAAAATGAATACAATAAATGCAGAATGGAATCAAACAAGAAAAGGCTTTATTGAACTCATAGTATCGTTAGACATGATTGCCTGTTCAAGAATAAGTACAACAAGCAGATATTCCTTAATATGGGATATACCTTTTCTTTGTTGCAATGGTTGCTTCGTACCGTTTCATTATATTTAGCACCAGATTGTCCATCAATTCTTTAGGTAAGAGTTCTCATTCCTCACTTAGCATCTGTATCTATTGTCGAATGTACCTTGGAGGATGTAATCATGCCGCAAGGTGTCATCCTGAAACATTCCACATATGTTCTATGGAATTTGAATCAGAAAAAGCATGAAGGCCAATCCATTCAAGTTATATCCTCCTTTCCTAGTAGATGCTAAACTCCTAGAGACCAACGTTGCCATCCATAAAAACAAAGTTTGCTCCAATGACACTTCGGAACAGACACTTATGGGGAAGGATCACCCCTTTACAATAAAGATTTCAGGTTACAAAATCTCTATCAAAACTTGGAATTCAGTAATTCGTTCAGCACAATGACTTCCCAGACTACAGCTCCAGCACTACTAAAATTGTCTCTTACCCTGTTGTTACTAGGGCCAAACCATGTGCCAACCTGTTTTTAACCAATAAGGGTTGAGAATCGCTTTTAGCACTGAAATGATTTTCATCCCTGAAGAGAACACTATTCCTATTCTTTGATTAGATGTCCAATTTTTTACTCCTTGCCCTAAACGGTGGTACCTATGGCTAATTTTCAAAGGGATGCAGTTTAGGGTAACGGTTGAATGGACAAACTTTGTGAAAGAATCTGGTTACAGTAAACTGTAACATTTATCACCTCGTAATTATTCACAGTTGCTGAGCGGTTGCCCGTGCTGATTGGTTTCGGACTCTTTTCACCTGCAGGAAGGTATATTAGTCATTCACTGCAGTTGTTTTCCTGAGTCGGCCACCCCTAACCTATCTAATAATTTTATCTATGCTATGGAAGGGTTTCCAAGAGGGCGAAATGACAATTTTGCTGATTCCGAATTCTGCAGCTACTCTGGTCACACCATGCCCTTCCTCAATGTTTCCAGCCATTCTTTCACTCATAAAATCATTCAGCTGATTTCTCCTAGAAATTTTTCACAGAAGAACTCACTTGCACTTGCAGTAAATGTTTTTTATTGTATATCTGCCCTTCCTTTTTATCTTGAGCTGCGTACACCGACCGATCGCGTTTTTTTCTCACGTCATCTGTGACTTTTTGTTCCTGACATTTGCATGCCTTTAACTTTTCTTATAAATTGCATATTCCCTTCTAGCAAGAACGTCCCTTTTTTGTTTTCTTCTTGGTTATCTACTTAAAAATTATATTGTTGTTTAAGTTTTACAGTATATTAATTCGTTGCATTATTACAGTGGATCTTTAATTATCTCAATCAATTAGGACCGGTCCCGTTCAGATAATCAAAAATTCGTACACTTGGATTTTTTCCAAAAAAAAGGGTATATTTTAATTAATTATTGTACGTTAAAAATAAGATTAAAAAAAGACATATTTTTAAAGAATCAATTAAATGAAAATATAATACTTTTATCTTAAGGCATTTACAAGTTCTATACAGTAATACAATATGTATGTATAGTGCTGTAAATGAAAGTCATTACTTGCTTAACATCTCAGTCGGTGTAAACTGTTTCACTGCCTTCCTCCGTTTTCAGGTTGGCAAGTCGCACGTCCAGTGAGACAGTGAGAATGTCGATGTGATCACGCTCGGACCCATGATCTATGCCTTTCAAAACAGCTTCAAAGCTGGAAAATACGCTACTTGCTGATGACCCGTGTCTACTTCAACTTGGACATTAAAGTTTTCTTAATCGACACTTTCAATAAGTTTACCGTCAATTTGAAATCCAGGGTATCACTCATAATCCATTACCCTCTATCCTCAGCACTAACTTCTGAACATCCAAGAATTTTCAAAAGAATGTTTTGGAATCCGTCAGTGACACGTCACTCTTATTTTCATCATTGTCTTCATTTTCTTTTGAGCTTTTTCCTTTTTCCCATTTCCCTTCTCTTCAGTTTAATTTGTTTTTCTGAAATTCTGTAAGTGATTCGGATAAAAGGAGTTTTGCTTACTAACACACACACACACACACACATATAAACTAATTGTTATCACAGTTCTTCTTATTTATGTTGGTTTAAAGAATTTAAAATGGCCTTTCATGTATTTCATAATTATTAATGGCGTGCATATATGAGATAAAATAAGCTAATTAGGTTCGAAATGATACATTAATTTAAAATTGCATTTTTTCAACACCAGGCGTATTGTTTTGATTGGGGATTAATTTCGCTTCAAATATTAGCAATTATATGTACAAATCATTAAGAAACCAGAGTTTGCTATAATAAAAGACAAAAATAAGAAAATATAATTATTTTTTTGGAAAAAAATTAAAAAATTATTACTTCTTTTTACAAAGTTATTATTGATACCAATAATTATAATACCAAAAGTTAATTGCTTAAATATTGTTGTGAAAAAAGCATGCCAGAAAATGTTTCATTTGTTTGAATAAATGAAGACCTAAAAATTAGAGTTGGTGTTATTATTATTCATTAAAATATTGTTGCATTCTGATGAGTTAAGGAAACTAGTCAATAAGCA
>JAJQOW010001475.1:20000-47036 GCA_037975125.1 Latrodectus hesperus
TTAGAACTCAATAATAATTTAAATTTTCTAAAAGTTCTGTAAATCTATAAGTAGATTATATTTTGAATAATGTTGATTGTTGGAACAAATTAGAGTTACAATTTTCCTTCCATTTTTTTTCCTATTTTATTCTTTTGCGACTGGTTTCTTTTTGTTAGTTTGTAATGTAATCAAATTTTAAAAGTCGTTTAAATTTTGAAGTGTTTAGCCAAGCTGAGAATATTTGTGTATAACTACATTACTCAGTGATAAGGGCCGTTTTATTGTCTTAGGAAGATTTATGTTTCTAGGTAGTTCAACAAGAATCATTCTGTTGAATTATAACTCATTTATTGAATCTTTGTATTTCTTCTACTTGTTGATTTATGTATTCTGTTTTCACTAATTTCTTGGCTGATAATCAGCCATAGGTTTTGGTGATTTTCACTATCAAAATAAATGACACTTAGAAAAAAGTCTTATACATATAAATGGGATCTACTTATGTTACTTACATGATAATCTGAAGAAATAAAACGAATAATGCTATCATTGAAATATTTGAAGTCTTAACAACCGACAAAAAACATGAGCTTAAGAGAAAAACACACATTTAAAAAATATTTTCATTAAATCAAAATTATTTCAGCATATAATTTATATTGTTTGTTAATGAGTGTTTTTTATCTCTATAATCATGCATATGTTTTACATAGCTGCATTTTGATAATTTTTAACTTTTTTTAAAATTTGTATTCTTGTATTTTTTGTAATTGTTAACTTTTTTGAAAAGGTTTTGGTATTTGTAAGTATGTTTATAATTTAAAAATTTTAAACATTAGTTTCTTTTTTTATGATTCAAAATATTAAAGCATTTTTTTATCAATATCATTTTACTGTTTTTTAAAATTTCCTCTTAATAATTTGAAAAAATTCGCGGTATTATCTTTAAATATGAGAGATTGTTAGTGTTCTTATTTGTATGAAAATTATTTTTATATTCTATATAGACAACAGTATTCTATTTATAGAACATTCTCTAAATAAAATGCTTTTTAATAGAATTAAAATCTAAAATTCATTAATTTACTTATTACTTATTACAATATGAAAATATATTCTTAAAATAGTTAGTGTAAATTCTTCATGTTTAACATCATGTCTCACTTTAAGAATGCAAATATATTTTTATCTAAAAATCGACTAAGAAAATTTAACATTGAAACCAATATGTTACAGTTACTGCCGATGTATTAATATTATATATTAGGCGGCAATTTTTTATATAGCAATGAATCTTTGACTGATATTTGTTCTTTCATACTATTTCTAGTAAACATATAAGTACTCCATTCCTATGAAAACTATTTCGAATCAAACTTCCATTATAATAGCATGCAATATTGTAGTCTTAATGCATTTGTGATTTGGCAAAGTGACATTCAGAAAATTATATTGCTAAATTCCTCCTCATATATATATATATATATATATATATATATATATATATATATATATATATATATATATATATATATATATATATATATATATATATATATATATATATATATATATATATATATATATATATATGTGGTGGGTGAACCACTTAATAGCTGACGTCACTATTTCAAGTGCCCACTTGAGATGGAGCTCGAGAGGCGCAACAGCTTCCCCAGTGAGCGGGGCAGAAGAGAAATTATTTAAAAGACGTGAAGACGTTCCTTTTTGATAGCAGCAAGACGACTGCTCCTGTCCCCCATAACTTTAAACTTGAACTTTAAATTTCAATCTATTAAGATGATTAATTGTAAATATCTCAAACTTGTATATATTTATATTTGTAAATACATGTTAATTAAATATTAGGCTTTGTATAAGAATTGTTAATTAGTTAATCTCGCCTTGGCCACTCCCCGTCCCACAAAACTCAGAAGCGGGATTGAGTGAGATTGAAATGATTAGCTGGATTACAAAAATTTTGTAGTGATTGGAATAATTATCGCATCAGATAGTTAGAAGGATTTTCATTAGAAGAAGACGTTACGTTAAGCATCGGTTTGGAACGAGAGAAAGACGTGGATCCTCATCGAACATCTTTGAGAGGTACGTGAACATTTTTCAAAGTACATGATGATATTAAACGATATAAAGGAAATAAGCGTTGCATTGAAAAATTTTAAAGCAGATAAAATCACAATTTTGCATAGATTGATTTTTGATCATGATGGAGATAGATTAAATCGTAAAAGAATTAGAAATTTTGATGGTTTTGATTTTGATATCGAAAGTAATGAGTATCGAGACAAATTAAAAAATATAAACAATGAGTTTTCGCTTGGCGAACTTATTACTGCATCGAACATTTTGAATATTTCTTTTCAAGGATCCAAAGCAGAGCTCGCAGAAAGAATTTTGTCTCTGTTATGTGACCTTGAACTCTTAGCTCAAAACACTAAAGAGGATTCGGAAACTGCAGAAAGTGAAGTGGAAGAAGAAATAAGTAGAAATGATTTTTCAATGCAATGCAATATAAGTAAAAAGAAAAGTGCATCTGACTATTTTAAGAAGAATGAAAATGTTTGTGAAAATGATTTTTATGCACATACTGTTATTCCAAGTGTTAATATTAATTATGAAGATATCGAAAGCACTATTACTAAATTTAATGCAGAATCACATGAAAATGTAATTAATTGGATTGATCATTTTGAGGATATGTCGAAATTATTTAATTTATCAGACTTACAAAAATTTGTTATGGCTAAAAGATCGTTAGGAGGAAATGCTCTATTATTCGTTCGAACAGAACCACAAATAAATTCTTGGGAAAAATTGAGACGAGCCTTGATCGATGAGTTTTCGTTTGAAATAAACTCAGCTAACTTACACGATCTTTTGCGTAAAAGGAAAATGCATGATTATGAATCTGTGCAGGAGTATTTTTTAAAAATGAAGGAGTTGTGCAATTGCGGTAAAATTGAAGAATCTGCCTTAATGCATTATGTTATTAATGGAATTAATGATAGACAAGAAAACAAAATTATTTTGTATGGATGTAAGAATTTAAGTGAATTTAAAGAAAAACTCAAAGTTTATGAAGTAATAAAAAGTGATTCTGTTAAAAGTAAAAATGCTTTCGATAAAACGAAAACAAAATATAATTCTCATTTTAAATATGATAATTTCGATAAAACGAAAACAAAATATAATTCTCATGATAAATATAATAATTTTGATAAAACGAAATCAAAATATGAATATAGTAATAGAGTTAATTCTAAGAATGAAAATGTAAATAAAATAAGATACAATGATGGTTTTGGAAAAATGAAATACAGTGATTTTGATGATTGTAAAGATAAAATTTGTTTTAATTGTGGTGAAAAAAATCATATTTCTAAATTTTGTGAACATAAAGAGAAGGGTATTAAATGTTTTCGATGTAATAATTTTGGACATAAAGCTTCATTGTGTCCAGTAACTAATTCTAAACCTGAAGTAGCAACAATGAATGTTAATGTTAAAACAATACTGAATGATGTAATTATTAATAATTTGAATGTTAATGCATTAATAGATACTGGAAGCCAAGTAACTTTGATTCGTAAATCTGTCTTTGATAAATTAAATGTTGTAGAGTTATTTTCATTAAATTCTTCTCTAAGTGGTTTTGGTAAATGTGTTGTAAAGCCGTTGGGCTATTTTAAGGGAAATATTAAAATAGATGATTTTAAGTGTGAAGAAGATATTTATGTGGTTGAAAATAATGTTATGTCATATGATGCCATCATAGGAATGAATGTACTAATGCAGGGTGAAACCTTAATTAATGAAAACGGAATTAAGATTAAAAATAAATATCAATGTGTAAAAGACATTAATACTTTATCAATTCTACCTGTTGATTTAACTTTTAATGAAGTTGAACTGAACATTGAACCTAGTATTCCAAAAAAATTTAAATATAAGTTGCAACAATTAGTTTCGAGTTATGTACCACATAAAACAAAATCAACTAATGTTCAATTAGATATTTTGTTAAAAAGTAATGAGCCTATATCTAATCAACCCCGTAGATTACCATTTTCAGAGAAAAAGATAGTTGAAACCCAAATAGATGAATGGTTAGAACAAGGTATAATAGAGCCCAGTTCTTCAGAATATTGTAGCCCAGTAGTAATCGTAAAGAAAAAAGACGGAACACCTCGTTTGTGCATAGATTATCGGAGATTAAATAAAGTAATTGTAAAAGATAGATTTCCCCTCCCATTGATTGAAGATATATTAGATAGATTGCAGGAATCGTGTGTGTTTAGTACAATTGATCTCAAGAATGGATTTTTCCATGTAGATGTAAAGAAGGATAGTAGAAAATACACTTCATTTGTAACTCATGAAGGACAGTACCAATTTCTTAAGGTTCCTTTTGGACTGTGTAATTCCCCAGCCGTGTTTCAAAGATTTATTAATACTATTTTCCGACCACTGATTAATGATGGTATTGTTTTACCTTATATGGACGATATAATTATTTTGTCTTCCTCAACTGAAGAAGGAGTCGAACGGCTTGAAAAAGTCTTAAATCTTGCGAGCGAATATGGATTAGAAATAAATTTTAGAAAATCCCATTTTTTGAAGAAGCGCATTGAATTTTTAGGCCATATCATCGAAGAAGGGAAAATATTTCCATCTACTTTGAAAACTAAAGCTGTGCTTCATTTCCCTGAGCCACTTAATTTGAAACAGGTCCATAGTTTTTTAGGATTGACTGGATATTTCAGGAAATTTATCCCAAAATATTCCATTATTGCTAGGCCATTGAGTGATCTTTTGAAGAAAGATAGGAAATTTAAATTTGGTGAAGAGGAAAGAAACTCTTTTAATCAATTAAAGTTAATTTTAGCTCAAAAACCTGTGTTAGGTATATACAACCCAAATTACGAAACTGAACTGCATTGTGACGCCAGCATAGAAGGATATGGAGCTATTTTATTACAGAAATCCCCAAATGATAAAAATTTTCATCCCATCTATTTTATGAGTAAAAAGACAACAGATGCCGAAAAGAAGTATTCCAGTTACGAGCTTGAAGCTCTTGCAATTATTGAAGCGTTAAAAAGATTCCGCGTTTACTTATTAGGAATTCCATTTAAAATTGTCACTGACTGTTCCGCATTCGAAAAGACTATGCAAAAAAGAGATTTGTCAACTCGTGTTGCTCGTTGGGCTTTATTGCTCCAAGAATTTAATTATAGTATTGAGCATCGCTCCGGTACAAGAATGACTCATGTTGACGCACTAAGCAGATCCCCTGTAAACATATTTTGCATCTCAAGCGATAATATCATACCGAAATTAAAATCAGCCCAAGATAATGATGATGAAATAAAAACGATAAAAGAATTATTAAAAATCTCTAGTTATGAAGATTATTTTGAGAGAAACGGAGTTCTTTATAAATTTGTTGATGGTAAGGAGTTAGTGGTTGTGCCAAGAAGTATGCAGATGGAAATTATTAGAAGTGCGCATGAAAAGGGACATACCGGAATCAAATATACAGAGAAAAGCATAGAGGACCATTATTTCATTCCCAAACTTAAACAGAAAGTAGAAAATATCATATCTAATTGCGTTCACTGTATTCTTGTAAATCACAAAAGAGGAAAGAAAGAAGGCTTATTACACCCATTGCATAAAAATGACGTACCACTATACACATACCATATTGATCATTTAGGACCTTTAGAAAGCACACATAAAAATTATAAGTATATTTTAACAATTATAGACGCTTTTACTAAGTTCGTTTGGATTTTTCCTACGAAGACCACAACATCTGCTGAAGTCATTTCGAAATTAGAAACTCTAAAATCAGTCTTTGGAAATCCCTACCAAATTATTTCTGATAGAGGTACAGCTTTTAGCTCTGGTGAATTCAGAGATTATTGCTCTAAAGAGAATATTAAACACCATTTAATAACCACTGGTTTGCCAAGAGCTAACGGACAAGTTGAGAGGATCAACCAAACAATCACATCAGTTCTTTCAAAGCTATCTTTAGAGAATCCAGCTCAGTGGTATAAACTTACGAACGAACTGCAGCAGACGATTAATTCAACATATCAACGAAGCATAGATACCACACCTTTTGAGTTACTTTTTGGTACGAAGATGAACGTTGGAGGTATTGGTAAGCTCCAAGAAATGATTGAAAAGGAATTTCAAGCTAATTTTGAAGCTCAAAGAGATGAACTCAGAAAACATGCTAAACAACAAATTTTCAAGATCCAAGAAGAAAACAGGAAAACGTATAATTTAAGAAGAAAAGAGCATCAATCTTATGGAGTTAACGATTTGGTCGCTATTAAAAGAACTCAGTTTGGACCCCACTTAAAACTGAAACCAAAATATTTAGGACCATACAGAGTTACTAAAGTTAAAGGAGGCAACACCTATGATGTAATCAAAGAAGGAAGTCATGAAGGACCTAACGGTACCACGACTTGTGCTGAATTTCTAAAACCCTGGTACAGTATGCCAAAAGACGAGGATGTTATGCAAGTTGGAGTTAAATTAAAGTTGAATTGTGCTGAAGGATAGTCGGAAGTCCAACTGACTATAATGAAGCTAAAAGATATACTGACTCATTTCTTTATTTCAGATCTAAGAAGATGAATATAAAATTTGTTTCTTTTCAGAGAATTATTCTGTTCTGCTTGTTTCTTTCCCTGTTTTGCTGTTTTTCTTTTTTTATGTATTTGCAGTGTCGTCTGGAGGGCCAGCCGATTTCAGGACGGCCGAACTGTGGTGGGTGAACCACTTAATAGCTGACGTCACTATTTCAAGTGCCCACTTGAGATGGAGCTCGAGAGGCGCAACAGCTTCCCCAGTGAGCGGGGCAGAAGAGAAATTATTTAAAAGACGTGAAGACGTTCCTTTTTGATAGCAGCAAGACGACTGCTCCTGTCCCCCATAACTTTAAACTTGAACTTTAAATTTCAATCTATTAAGATGATTAATTGTAAATATCTCAAACTTGTATATATTTATATTTGTAAATACATGTTAATTAAATATTAGGCTTTGTATAAGAATTGTTAATTAGTTAATCTCGCCTTGGCCACTCCCCATCCCACATATATATATATATACATATATATACATACATATATATATATATATATATATATATATATATATACATATATATACATACATATATATATATATATATATATATATATATATATATATATATATATATATATATATATATATATATATATATATATATATATATATATATATATATATATACTTTTAACTGAAACAACGGAAAAAATTGGCTCTAGAGTTAGCATCTTCTGGTCACAATTTCTATAATAAACCAATTGTGAGACATTTAAGACATGTGAAAGTTTTATCAACGCTCATATCAGTTTTATTTAATTGAGTAAAATGTCGAACCCTCCTGATAGAAGACCAATGCTTTGTCTTAAAGGCTAAATCGATTTGGTGATGCTATTTAAATTCAAAAATAATATGAATATTATATTATTATTGTTGGGGAATATTTTCGTGGAGGAAGGAGAAAATTTTCAAATTCTTTACCCGATAAGTGCAAGTGCAAGGAAAAAATGTCCATCATTTTCCTTTTTTAATAATCATTATGAGTAAGTTTCAAAACTTTCAATCCGAAAAATCATACCACTGAACCACAATGAGATTGTCTTGTGTTAATTAACGTGGATGGAATAAAGCTATTGGTAAATACAATATTTTTATGACCAAAATATCGCAATGAAATTTTGATCACATTAAAGATGTCCTTAAACTTATGAAACCAAAAAAAAAATAAAATTATATATATTTTTTTCAATTTTTCGATTTAAAAATGGATTTTATGTTCTTTACTGAGTTAAAAACAATCTGCAAAGAAGGTTAATAAAAATTAATTAGATAATATATTGGATGTAATATTTCCTCGTTATTATGCTGTTGTAAGAAGAAAATAATGCTTATTTTATTATAATTTAAAATTATGAATTATTTTATATTGATGGGTTAGTTAAATAACGCAGTTTGGGATCGTATCAAATTCAGTTATCACTTGTAAGATATATGTATATTGTACTCATGGGTCTGTACTAAAGAACGTTTGTGTGATGTTGATTTTTGAACAGAAGGATGTTCAATTTTGTAGTTAATTTCATCAATTTATCTTGATTGAAAAAATCATGAAATATCATCTACTAGCTTTCACACATATTAGAATGCGCCCTAAATTGTCATCAATAATTTACTGAGCGAAGCAAATGAAATATCTACTCTATTCACTAAAATCTTTAGACTTCTACTTCAATTTTTCTAAACTCTCCCAAACTCGATTGTTTTTTTTTTAATAAGTGAAATATAAGTATCATATACTTTAAAAATGAAATTCAAAAATATAAAACTTTCAGGTTGAACTTACCAGAAAATCCAATCTATTGAAATGCATGAGTTTATAAAAAACTTCAACGCAAAGAAAATTCAGGCTTTTCATTACATTTTGTTCGTTAATTACTTTCAGTGATCTGGTTAGTGAAACAAATTGTAATGAAACATGATTGAAGGCATTATGTCAGTTTGCCCATGTTTCAATAGCTTGCCTAAATTAATTTAGAAATTACTTCATTACCTAAACATAAAATAATACAGACATATTATGCTGTATTGTATGTGTTAATTTTCAATTTTTTTCATATAGTAATTAAGAAATACTGAAAAAAAATCGTTACTATTCTTACCATCATACAGTGGTGCAATTGGATACGCTGGTAATGGTGGCGGGCCTGAAATACAATTATAAAACAAGTTACTCATGACAAAGAAATACGATCCCTTGAATATATAATTTTATGATGTCAAATATTTTCAAATATTAATTTTTTATAATTTACAGAGATTTGTATGTATATGTATATATATATACTGTCCAATGAATTATAGATCATTAAGATACTAGTTAAGAAAGGACGTAAGTTGCTTTCATCAAGTTCATTTTCCAGTAAGGTATAAAAATACATTGGTGAATGTAGTAAAATAGAAGAAAAAATTCAGCAGTGAAAAAAAGGATTTATTGTTGGTGCCCGTTTACAAAGGCCACTATTTTAAAGTTAAAAAAATCTTTATGAGTACTCAAAAACAGAAAATTCAAAGGTTTCAGAAATTGGAATCAGAAACTACAGTCCTTGTCTAGAAAAGACAATACTACAGTTCGATCACAGATTTTCGAAAAGCTTGATCAACTTTGTCTCCGATGAATTGTATAAAAGACCGGTATCTATACACTGAGCTTCAAATGACAAAAATCCTCAACCAAAAACTTTCCCATTAGACTTTTTCTTGAACTTTATACAGAGAATTTCAAGGAAAGGAATGCATAGGCAAGTACATATGAGAAAGCCCCTCATTTCTGCCCGAAATGCAATACAGTGGATTGAACACTAGTTTGCAGTGCTGTAAGGAAAGAAGATCTGAGTATTGAAAATTTATAACCTTTTCACGACGGGGCGCCTTTGTTTAAGACGCGTGTTCAGGACGAAGCTGAAGTGAAAGGAATTATATTACAGGACGGGGGTTTTTCTCCGCTAGGCCTAACTTTAGAAAAAAATTCGTAAATAATAAAGTTAAAGTCCTATCGCCGTGATTTTTGGTAGTATTTTAGATTACCACATAATCTATCTTATAACATTAAAACTAGACTTTGATAATGTTTTTCCTTCAATTTATATGAATATATATATATATATATATATATATATATATATATATATATATATATATATATATATATATATATATAAGTTGCTTACTTTGAGAAATAATTTTCGACAGTGCAATTCTAGTTTTTCCAAAATTTTAATTGACAAAACACTTCAACATATTTGCAAATTAATAAAGACTATTTACAAGAAAAAATATCAAAATTTAAAATAAAGACTGAGTATGGAAAATCTCAAATCACGGAGAAACGCAAAGTCCAACATTGCATGATTTGCAATTATAAAATGTTTGTTGTGTTTTCTTTTCTTTCATCACGGTTTGTGAGCAAACAATGCACTTTCTGAAACTTTTTTCTCCCTTTTTGTTCAAATTAAGGGTAGGAAAATGCCTACCAGATAATCCTCGCCATAATAATCTGGAGTCGAGAATTTTCGAAATAACAAGAAAAGTGAGCAAATATAACCGAAAGCAATAAAAACTGTAACGAAACTGACGCTAAAACCCTAAAAGACTTCCAATAGCAGCGAAAATAAAATAAAAAAAGTGTTCGGAGAGCTATCAGAAGCGAGAATCCTTAAATCACGTGGATAGTTGAAGAGCCGAGCTGTGTTTGTTTACATTGAAATTTCCTCCCTCCCCAGCTGATAATCAAAATACCAAAAAAAAGCAGGAATACGAAAAAAATGAAGGTCAGAACACTAAAACTACGTTCAGTTTAAATGTAATAGACACATAGTGCCATCTAGTGATTATTAAAAATTGTTCCAGCTTAAAATGCATATATGCACCGCCCGGTCCTCACTTTTGTCAGTAAGAAATACCTATATGCACCGCCCGTCGCGAAGAGGATAATGTGGTCTGGTAAATGCCGCTACATTTTATTTTGCATCGATAGAAGATGTCGGATTTGGGTGTGATAAGAATCCATTTTATCTTATTCGCACAGGACAAGGTTGTAGTGAGAGTATCATGATATTGAGCACATTCTTCTGGTGTGGAAATATTGTCCAGGTGTTTCTCGCGAGTAAATAAAGAAGCATGAGATACCTATATATATTGGAAAATTAAATGTAATGATGCGCTTCTGCTCTTAGAGTGGCGGATACTTTATAGATGATAAGTCCATACGCGTTGAGTCATAATTGTTGAAAATTGGTTTGTTGAATATCAGTCTGTCTTCCGACACCTTTCTTGGTCAGCTGAGACCTGGTCACCCCATAAAAAATGTATGAGATCAGATAACACTCTCATACCTAATTTTCAAGATCTAAAAAGCTGGATAGCCATGTATGGTATTTTCTGAATATACATACACTCCAGAAGAATGTAGATTCGATGACCAAATGAATAAGAGCTGTTATCCGTTAAAGATAGACTTATGAAATTTTATTTTGATTCTAAATCATTGACCCCAACGTATATATGTAGAAAGTTAAAGTTAACATAATCATCAAACATAGAAAGTAAATATGGTACGGATTTTATAGATTTATTCTGAAGTTATTTCATATTGAATGAATTATTTTTTTCCAACTCCATTCCTCTGAGAACTTGATATTCTAATTTGTTTTAAGTTATTCTGTCACCAGAAATACTTTCGAGCACCATATTTTAGCTAATACTTCTTAATTTTAATTAAATTTATTTTCTGAGTAATGAGAGAAAATATAAATGTCAACAAATGATATTGCGTATTAAAAATTAGATTAGGTTATTGTAAAAATATTGTAAGCGTAATTATTTAAAAGAAAGTATCCCTTTCACGCTAATATTTTAAAATATTAGTATTAAATAAAATTCCTTTTGTATGATAAATATATGTTAATTAGAAAAATTAAATATAAATTTAAAAATAATTTATTGAAGTTATATAAAAAATTAAATTCCTCTAAAAAAGTTTCTAATTTATGAAATAAATGGATTTATTTTTATTATATTTTATCTGAATAACAATAAAACTTCCTTTGAAAAATCAAAATCTTTTGAATTTTTAATGTTAAATTATTATTTTTTTAATTACGTCCTTATATAAGCTCTTTTGAGCATCATAAGTCTTGCAGTCCAATAGAGAAATGAAGCTTCTCCAGGAGAGGAGAGAGTCTTGAAGAATCGCGGGCCTCCTGGAGGGCAGAACACATCCAAAGGTGCTCGCCATTCATGTCCAAATGTTCATTGCATAAAATGCAGTCAGGTGAGTCCACAAGTTTAATGTAGTGTAGGTGTCCCTGAAGATAATCATGCCCAGTGAGAAGCCTGAAGCAGGACACCCCCATTGCTCTAGGTAGATCCCTGGGGATGCAAGAGGTCAAGAGGCTCCCCCAACAAGCATTAACGACTTTTTCTTTGTAATAAGCCAGTCGTTGGTTTCGAATCGCTTGTTTTAATAAATATTTGACATTTCTTAAGTCAATTGGAGTGTTTGGGGGGTTTAAAAAAGATGTCTCTTTGGCAAGTAAATCTGCATTTTCATTTCCAGGCAAACCACAATGGCTAGGGATCCATTGAAAGGCAATTTCCTTCCCTGCTGTTAGCAAAGTGTTAATGATGGTTTTACATTTTAATTCTATTGATGAAGGCAGGGGATTATAATTTGTCACTGTATGAATTGCAGCCTGGCAATCGACGAAAAAGGCAAATTTCATTTCTGAGAAATCCAGAGTTTTTTGAAGAGCAATTAGAGTTGCATACATTTCTCCATCAAAATTGTCAGAGGGTTTTCCCAAAGGCTCTTTGAGTTGGAAAAAATTGGAGAAAACTCCAGCTCCCGCTCTCCCAGAGCTACTCTCAGCTGAACCATCGGTATAAATGTGCAGCCATTTGTCTGGAGGGTATCTTTCATAAATAGGGGCAAGAACAGCAGCCCTGAGCTCTGTCTCAGGGGAGACTCCCTTCTGTACCGGAAGGACAAGATCAAAAACAGGAGTGGCATGTTAAATTATAAGAAATCATTATTTGAATGTTTTCGAAAACTATAATTATTATTTATTTATTCAGTTCAATAAGAAATTTTGAAATATCTGACAAAAGATTTTTGATTAAATAAACACAAAATGATATTTAAATCATAAAATGCTAGCTTTCGATTGATATCTCATTTATCATCTACGTCAATCATGACGTCTCATCTAGATCTCTTCCTCCAGTTGTTATCAGAAGATATCTTTTATACAGCCAGCTATTGGATCAGTCATAGATGTTTATTAAGCAATGGTGGATATCGTGATTGACGTCTTACGGATATTTAGTATATTTTTTTAGTGGAATAAGAAAAGTTTGCATGTATAGCATTTTATCTTGAGCTTATAATAAAAAATTGATGTAAACAAAGAAAGACTTTTACGTAAAGTAAAAACCATGGTAATGAAATATTTATGCAACAATGGATAATGAAGTTTGCCCAAAGAAATCTTCTACATAGAGACAAATTCCGGATAGAACATCATTGACTTTTAATGGATCCAATAAGAGAAAATATAGAAGATAAATCTTCAATTCCTTATGGAATTTTGAAAAAAAAAATTAAAAAGAATTGCAGTTAACTAAAGAATAAAAGTATTTCATTAAGTTAATCACTGACATAACTTTGCCGATCCCGGTATAGGTATTTGTAAGCAATATATTGAAATACTATGGGGTTTTACTAAATTGTGAAATATGAAACTTCATGGAACTTTGCAATGTTATGTAGATTGGTAACACGCAGAATACACCACTTCTACTAACGTATTATTTTGCCTATCTATGTTCTAAATCTTTACTTAAAGTTCATACTCAAATGTTCATATAAGTACGGTTGCAGAATAGTTTTCAACTAAAATATCATTAAAAATACTCACCTTTAAGGTCGATGGTGACTACAGGTGGAGAGTATTCACTGGAATACACTGAAATTCAATAAAATCCATTTAAACATATAATAAAATATAAGCAATAATTAAAAGTAATATGACACAACATATAATGAATAAAAATAAATGCCACTAAATGTTTTTTATACTGAACTTAACAACATTATATTTGAAAACCATAAAAACACTATTTTACCCTCTTTAATTTTAAAATCGGTGACAACTGTAGTTACAATTGTGCTACTTAAAGCAAGAGTATAAGTAATGTCACAAGCTCATATTTCTGCAGTATAATCTACATTAAAAAGTGTACATGGGTTACCTGAATAGATAATACAATATGAGGCACATATAATGACAACATTTTCATGGAAATCATCTTTATAACTGCATTACAGATATCGTAATTTCAGGGCTTTTCAAGTCAGTAGCACTTTGGTTGGTGTCATATTAAATGCACGCGTAGCTGAGTTAAACTGAAAGTGGAAAGATCAGAACAATCTCAGCCAATTCGGGTTAAATATTTTCAATATTAAGCGTGTATTTCACATAGCTACTTGCTTATCGTACCCAAAAGCATACAGACATTTCACATATTGTTATGAAATAACAGCAAGTCCTTCCATAAAAGTTTTCTTAGAATTGGCAGTTGAATAGTTTGCGTTTTAGTTTTTAGTACTAAATTTCACTTGATTTTATTAATTCTTGCTATGTCTATGCATGTGATGTTTCAGAATGTACTTTATTAATCTTTAAGTACCTGTATACATGATACTTTGTGTTAAAAAAATCTTGTAAAACTAAAAACAAATTAATTAAATCCATGTTTTTTCTCTAGAAAACATTGTGAAAAGAAAAGAACTTTGTTTATTGCAACAAAAAAAAACCCATTAGATTTAACAAAAAATTGCCCATTTGGCGATAAAATTGGTGATATTGAGTAAACCTCTGGTAAGCGTCCACGAGCACAATATATTCACCAGCATCGTTATAGGTTTGTGTATTTTAATAAAATCATTTTAAAACAAATATTGATTCCATTTATTTGTTTATCATTTACGTTGTTTCAGCTCCATACAGATGGAATTTTGGATACAGGCTATTATGTAAAATTTATTCGTAATAATTAATAATTAAAAAATAAATAATACATTTCTAAAAAATTGTTTCCGGTATTTGTTAATCCATTATCCCATAATGTAAAATTTATTCGCCATTATGGGATAATGGATTATCAAATACTGGAAACAATTTTTTAGAAATATATTATTTATTTTTTAATTATGAATTATTCAATAAAAACAGTGATTCAAAAATACGTGGAGAAGGATATTAATGAATGTTATAAGAAAAAAATTAACACTTGCTGGATATTGGCAAAATAATTTATAGTAAAAAATTATTCCAATAATTCCTTAATATTCAAAAATAAAAAAAATAAAAATGATGAAATACCTGTCTTATTCACATTTTACTACATTTATTGTGAAATGCACTTTTACACATTATTAAGAAACATTTTCATAAAAGAAGTTGCATTCTTCAATCCTGACAAGCGCTTAAATGAAAATTTCAAAGATTTTTAATTCACTAGCCAATGTATAGAATTTGTAAAAATTTTACATTGCATAATATAAAAATATTCCTTTTTTTAGATTTCACAAAATCAAAATTTTATGAAATAAACAATTTACTTATGTTTACTGATTTGAAATTAATATTTAATTAAGTAATAAGCTATCTTATGTGAAAATAAATTTTTCGATTCAATAATGCAATGAACACATTCAATTCGAATCATATTCTATTTACACTGGTGTTCAAAATTCTGAAAATTTTCAGATTTGGTCCATTACCTCCAGAGCTACAGGACCGATTTTAATGAAATTTGGTATGTACATGCATTGATAGGTTATAATACAAATGACCAAGCAACAGTTATAAAGCACACGCGTAATCGTGCGTAATACTTATTGAATTCGGTAGCCATGTAATAGCGATTGCAGAACAGAACAAGAAAGTGGGTTGATATAAACCCCTCTCACAGATATACAAGTCTCGCAGCGTAATTTTATAGTTAAAATAAAACAGTTAATGATTTCCTGTGGCAATTTGTCCTACTCGTCCGACAACGTTGTTTTTCAGCCCTGGGTGATTCTCAGAAGAGGATTGCGAATTACAACTGACCTCCCCAGAGTATATTAGATATGCTGTATAGGATCGAGGTCTGGAGAACTTGTGGGCCATTCCATCCGGCGAATATCCTGACTTTCTAGAAATTCACCTACCAGAAGAGCTCAATGTGGCTTCTCGCTATCGTCCAATAAAATGAACTACGCTCCTGAAAAGACAAATACAAGGCTTCAAGACTCCATCCCTATTCCTCACAGTAATCACACTGTCACTCTTAAAAAACATGGAGGGTTGTACGGCCATTTAACATGATGCCTGACCAAACCATTAAACTTTCGCCTCCTTAAGGGTTGATATTATTGGATGGTATTGATAATTGGATATTGGAGGGCAGATAACAGGTCTTTGGTTCTCTCCAAATGAAGGTAAGACGGAAATCTGTGGTTAAGCTAAACTGAGAATCATCAGTGAAGAGAATGACAACCCATTGATCCCTTCTCTATACTCTCTGCACCATTCTAAACGAACTCTCCTGTGCGTAGAAGTGAAAATTTGAGCTTTAAAAATATAGTATAAATAGAACGCTTAAGTGTAAGAAATGTAAAAAAAATTGTATTTTATAAATAATCTTCTAAGTCATTATTGTTTTATTTTCTATGGAAAATTCCAGTCCTTCCGAAAAAATTTGGTCCATTTGAATTTAATGATAAATATTTCGAATTACTTATCTTTTAATTCAATTTTCAAAAATACTTACATTGTATTTCTATGGCTGGGGGAGTACTCTTTCCCGCTATAAAAAAAGAAAACAGAAAATTTCAATAACATTCCACAATTTTAAATTAATACCTTTATATGGATGCATTTTTATTTTTTTTTAATCAGGCAAGAGAAATCGTATTCTTTAATAGCTATAATTTGCTTCGAGTAAAATTAACAAAAACACACATATCCCAAATATATCGATTGCTTTTCCTTACATTTTTGTGTTCTCCTTTTATAGTAATCAATTAAATTATTTTTCATAAAAAATGAAAAAAAATATTTTTCATAAGAAATAGTATAATCCATTAAATTATTTTTCAATTCATTACTTTTTCTGGTTGCAATAGTTTTATCATCTTTTAATTTGAATAATTAGAATGGATTTTGTGCATTAATATGAATGATAATGTTAGAGTACATCATTTATTTATATTATCTTTTCAATTGTTTCATTTTGCTACATATATTCCAGCTAGCCAACAACTATCACCGTATTCAAAGGATTGAATTCAAACTTGGCAGAGAATAAAGTTTTATTAATGAAAAAGTATTTGTATTTCATCAATACAAGTTTAAGTAAAAATGAACACAAGAAGAGAATAACTTAATTCAAAATACTACAAAGAATAATTAGGTATTCATTTAATTATTTGTAATTGAATAAATATGGAATTGGCTTGTAAGAATATCTTGTTAAAAGATATCATTACATGCTAATTCCATATTTATTAATAAAATACGTATGAAAAATACTACGTATTTAATCTTATGAAGAAACATTCATATATTTCATTTGCAGTAAATTATATAAGAATTTACACATAAAGCAAATTTTTTTAAATAGTAAAAATTTATTTATGGATTGATACGAAATAATTCTTTCATAACATTAATATGAAAATTAGTTCTTATTATTTTTAAGTACGAATATATTTCTCAGTCATTTGTGATTGCATTACAAATGTATTAACGATATTGCAGATTTCCATTTACTTAATAAAAATATGTTTATGCTTTATTTATATATATCCATAATAAGTAAATTATTATATATCTCTTCCTATGACTATTGGGATATCCTCAACTATAATGAATCTCTTAAAAATGGCAGGCATTTTCTTCAGAATTATATAGCTTGTTTGACTATAATCTGAGAAAATAAGATTTCACATTTATAAATAAAGGTACGCCATGTATATATCTAATAGTAATGTTTCTCTGTAAAAAAGGAAAAAATTCTTGTTACATCACTTTTTTGCAGCATTTTAAGGAAATAAAATTATTTTTTTTTTTTGCAATTCGAATTTTTTGTAATGGCAGATGAAAAGCATTGGTACCTATATTTTATTGATACGCAAAATTTGGTATTTACTTCTTGTTACAATTGATGCGCTGTTATGATTTTATACCTATAAATTTTATCAGAGTAATACGTTGAAACCAGGAAATATTTTCGCTTTATACCAAAAGATTTTATACTTACAGGTTTCCAGGACTTCGATTAGTGCAGCTAAAAGAGATAAAGAAAATATTAATCAGCTATATTATAAATAAAAAGTTACCATATTCTAATATTTTTAGTTAAATATCAAATGAAAGAGATAAAAAATGAAGAAATATGTAAAATAGACGTGTAAGCTGTTTTTACAGGAAATAAAAATAAGATTACGATATAAGAAGCATTTTTTTTAATTTTTAGAGTCAAAATATGGGACATTAATTTATATACCCGTGAGATTTCTTGCATTGCATTAAGTTTTAAATTATAATTCATATGAGAATTCACTGATGTTACATATTCCTCTAAGTAATCAATTTTCTGCTTAAATCAGGCACTAGAAATAATCTCCATCAGCTGGTTAAAAGAACTGCCTTATTAAAGTACTGCTTCTTCATTGAAAAAAAGTTACATGTGACAATTTTTAAAAAACTCTTGGAGTAGTTAGAATCTTTTATTCTCATTAAATGTACCCTGGGGAATATTATGAATGATTTAGGGTTAATTTGACAGAATTTGCGCCAGCATTTTTGGTCAATTGGATTTTACATACCGCGAAAATTTTAACCCACACCAAAAATAAACCAAGGACGATTGATTGCCTTTTTGTCAGTTTATGAAGTAATACTTTTATAAAAATTTAATATCATTGTTGCTCTTCTTTAATGATTTCAAACGTGGTATTAAATTAACAAAATACCTAATAATGTTTAGATATGCTCAAGATGTTCCATTTTACAAGAGTAAATATGAAAAATAATATAAATCCAGTAATGATGTAGCGAATCGACGAGCGATTGCATTTTCAAAAAGCCTATGAAGCGATTACTTATTTTCCATAAAATTTTATTTATTGCTGAACTACTTACCAAATTTCATTTCGCATGGTATCTGAATTTGTGAGTATGGCTTGGCAATGATGCATTCTGCACACAGCGGGGGTGGGTATTGGCAACTGGTCAGCTTTGGAGAGAAGATAGCTGGAGAATAGGTGATGGAAGTAATGTAAGCCGAAGAGTAAGGTGGTACCACCTGATGAGGAAGAGCACAGGTTGGCAATGTGAATTTTCCCATTGGCAGAGGGAAAAAGTAGAACACTTCACTCAACTGAAGAGGCCTATCCAAAAGAGGCTTAATCATTGATAGAAGTATTGCGTATGTAGGACCTGAAAATAAAAACATTCACACTCATAAATTCAAGCTTTACATGAATAAAAATATCTATTTTTCTTTATTACACGGATTTATAATTATATGGATTTTTCTTTCTTATACTTTTACCTCTGATTCACAAAAAAACAACAACTTTAGTACACCTTAATATCGATAAATATTAGGACATTTTTAAGGAAAACTAAATGTAAATTTGTACAAGTTTATTAATATTTGTTGCCTCTCACTGATTATTAAATAATAGAATCAGTCATGAAAGTGACAAATTGAACTAATTCCTAGAAAAAAAAAAGTAAAATTAGAAATTCGTTAAGGATTTTCAGTTAAAGAGAATGTTTTTTAAGTATACTTCACATTTTTCTGATATTAATTGTCTTCAGAACTCTAAAATCAAGTATTACTCGTTACAAGGAAAGTGATCAACAATTTCCTTATCCAAATAATTACGGCATTGAGTTGTATTATCGTGATATGTGAAAAGCACTATCGTTTATTCTCTATTGATTCAATCAGAAATAGCTGTGATGATCCCTTGTATGTATTTTGAATACTGACAAGGATTAAAAATCCGTGAGCAAAAAATAACCGTTAATCGACATCCATACCAGATTAAGAGCTTATAGTCATTTATTGATGTTAAGAGAACGATATTAAAGTAGATTTTTTACCTGATCATTTGAAAGTTGCTGAAAATTAACAGGTACTTAATATTAGTACAATATAATTCATTAACAAAACAGTAAAGTTCTTAGTCTTAGAATTGTATGTCTTCCCTTATTTCATAGTTTGTAATAATCAAATTTTCTATAAATTTGAATTTAGTAGTTGTTGTGGCATTAAAGATCTAACATTTGTCAGATTAACTCCAATAAATTGTTGACAGTCAGAAAGTCGATGACTAGAATTTAGTAATTACAAAAGGTAATATATGAAACATTTTTTATTGTGAATATATTGAGAGTGTATCTCAATAGTAAGGTTTGATCAAAATTCTCATGGGTGTGAACGGTTCAAACAAAATTAAATGGAAATAAAGGATGTATTTTAATTACTGTTACAAGCTTAATAACTATTAATAATAATTATTATTTACAAATTTTAATAATAGATTGGTTAATAACTACCATCAAAAAACATTATTATACTAAAGGTATTTTTCTAAGAATTATTCGTAGGTTATAGTATACGTTAAATGTCGATAACATTTTTAACAATTAATAATTACAGTACTCTACAGAATATATAAGGTGATAATAATTAAATTACTTCTGTAAGCAACAACCTAAAATTGATAAACATCTTGAGAGAAAATTTGATATATGGGTTATGAGATACTCTTAAATAATTTAAAAAGCGAACGTTTAGTTTGAAAAATGTCCACCAGATGGCTCATAGTATTGAAAAACAATACAGTGTTCTCTCGCCATTTCGCACTTCATGCTATGCGGCTTCAGTGCTTCACCGTACATTCCAAAATAATTAATCAAAAAATAAAAATCGAAAAATACAACTAAGTCGGCAACCACATTCTGGAAAGGAGCTTTGCTTTATGTTGTTGAGCGAGAAAAGAAATCTGCATGTCAAACAAAGAGAGGAGTTGACTCAGAGTACATTCCACGGCCTCTCAAAAAGGCACGTGATTGGTTTCCAGTGCGACATCGACCCCTGAGAATACGGTGTTGCTGGCTCACATCATAAGGAATGAAGGATTTGTCGACATGGCAAAAGAAGACACCAGCGCCCTTATCGATTGCTACTCGGTCCTACTGACCGATGAAGATCTCCTTGAGATGACAAAGTCTGCGAGTGAGTAAGAAAACGAAGAAACTGAAAAGCTTGGTCTTACTCTGGAGAATCTGCAACAATTGTGCAACATGGTAAGAGCGATGCAACAATTTGCCAAAGACATTGGCGACAATATGGTTCAAGTTGTCGAGTTCAGCAATCGCGTTGACGGGGTTATGTTCTTGTACAGAGGAATTTTGTAGGAAAAGAAAAAAGCAAAGACAACAACTACCCATCACCATCTTTCTCTGTAAGGCTCTACCGTCAGCGCCTCCAGCAGAAGAGTCTCTCTCAGAAAGCAATGTTGATCAATGGTTATTACTGTATAAGGTTTTGTAATTAACCTTATTAATAAGCACTGACACGTTTAAGTAAATAAGTATACTGTAGTAAATTTTGTCTTAAATGTGTACAGTATAAATACTGTTTACATATTTAAAACATTCGTATACTGGCAAATACGAATATTACTAGAAGGCAAATCCTACGGTTTTTCAATTTTCGCGGAAGGTTCTGGTCTTCATTAATTGGAAAAACGAGGGATCACTGTACATTTAATGACTGAAATGACAAATTCAGAGTGCATTAATAAATTAATTATTGCCAAAAATAAACTAATGAATTAAAATAATCATAATAAAATATGAGCCCTTTGCGATTCAGTGTTCCAGGTGATGGAACACCAAATTTTAAATTGTTACCAAATCGTGGCATTTAGCGATCAATGGGTGAAATTTGTCTTAAAATGTTCTTTAAATTTTCTCTTTTGATAATGATCTAATAGATGGCAGCACTACATAAAATGATCAATAATTTTCAATCATAGCAGATTATTGAAATCCCTTTATTTTGAAGGAACATTTCCACATTTTTTTTTCTCATACAAAAAATACTAAAATAATTGTTTGAAAAGAAATGGAACACTGCGCCGCAACGGCACTTTTCCTTTACGCGATCAGACTTGAATTCAATGAGGAGGGAAACAGCAGTGTTTGTTTTTTACTGTTTTTCTCCCTTTTGGGGTGGAATGAACTAATGTTGACGAATTTAAAAGGAAGGATTACTTGTTTGGGTAATATTTCTACACCCTTTTGGCCTCTTGAATTGAGAAGCTTCAATGAGGTATAGGATTATATCAGTTAAAAAGAACATCAGTTAAAAACAGTTAAAAAAAATATCAGTTAAACACAGAATAAAAGAAATATTTTTAATGTGGTAATCATTTCATAATATGAATCGTCAAAGTTGCTCACAAATAATACAAAAGGACAAAGATGCCTGAAAATAATATTAAAAGACATACAAATTTGAGTTTCTGGAAAACTTACTTTTTAATAAGACGGGGCATTCCGGACAGTATGCTGGTGCGTATACATCGATGGCTGTCAAGAACTCCCGAGGAATGGCTCCTTTGGACACATCGAACAATGCCTTCAGTCGCTCCTTCAGACACAGATACTGCTCTGCTGCCTCTGGATAAGATAGAAATTACTCTTGACGACTGAGATCACGCGTGCTCACTCAACAAATACTATGTTGTTAATTGCTTCATGTATTTAACTGCTTCACGAAGACAGTTCTTTAATTTCATGGAATATGTGGTCTGAATGCATGCAATCATTTTTAAATTTTTGATGAACTACAATTATACATGCAAGCATATGTGCATAAAGGTAAGAAATAACCTCATAGACTCTTTTTAAATTGAAGAAATAAATTCAAAATTAGTTAATTTAATTGATTTTTGTGAAGAAATCTTTGAAAATAGAAATTTTTTTACATTGCTTAATAATTATTTTTATTCCTTATGAGATAACTCATAAAAAATTAGTTTTGAAAGGGAGTCCAAAATACAGTACTTTGCATTCTGTACAACTGAATTTACATAAACAAAATAAATAATATTTCACACTTTAAAAGTGAACATAAAATAACAAAGATATACAAATAATTTTTTGTTATAATGATACTTTTTAATTACGTGACTAAAGTTTGTGGTTTTCTTTTTGTGATTTTTTTTGCAATAATTTGGCTGGAAGTTATGCAAAAACAAGTATATACGAAGTAAAAAATATTTAAAAATTTTGAGTTTTTTTCAGAGAAAATAAAAGACAAATTTCTGAAAAAATTCTAATAAAGAGGATGTCATTTTATAATCTAAAATGTATTTTTATAATAGCATTCATATGCACTATTTTCTCATCCTAATTGAAAATCTTCATATCAAAAAATGCATCAATAAGTTTGACTTCATAATGATGGGATAAAACATAAACATGCATTCTCATTTTTTTTTTAAATTTAGTAAACAACATTTATAATAAATTCGCCAACTAAAAAGTGAAGCATTTTATTTTATAAAAAAAATGCTAAAAATAAATTAAAATTTCATATTTATTGATTTCATAATTTTCAATGCAAATGAATTAATTCATCAATTATTTAACAGAAAAAAGGAAATCAGTTATTTTACATTATGTTATTATACATATATTTTATTTAGAAAATTATTTGCATTTATATTTACATTTAAGAGTCTTCTTTTATGAAAATATAAATGAGCATATTTTATTATATTTTCTTAAAATTTTTTTATTATTTTAACTATAAGAAGAATGACAAGAAATAACTACGTAGCTCAGTCTACTTACGTTTCTTAACTGCCGGATCAATAGGATTTCCAAGAGTAACTAAAAATAAAAAGACTAAATTATAACAAATATTAGTTTACATTTATTAACAATTAATATTTTTTAGATATTTAACATATATTTGTAATTTATATATATGCATATATGAAAGATTATTTTTTACAATAAAAAAACTTAAGCATGGATATTCAGTTTATTTTTCAATGAAATTTCAAAATGTATTATGAGTATGATACACCATCACATATGATAATACAAATGCTTGCCTTACGAAATAAAAAAATTTGCATATTTCAAATAATTTATTCTACTGTGCTTAATTCCATCTTAGTAAGATAAAGAAATCCTAATATGAAAAATTGGAAGAAAAAGTAAAATATGGAACCAAAAAAGTAAATCTCATTTTAATTTAAAATACTAAATAATAAGTTAGGCAGCATTAAGAGAACTCAAAATTAATAGTGATACTCATGTCTTTAAATATCCACAAAATAATGCAGAGACATCAGACCCCTACAAATATTTAACATGAATATACTTTCATTGTAAAGTAAACTTTTTACCCTCTAATCTACGTAATGTAATTGACTGTACAGGTCAGATATGTGTTTTTAGTCATGCAACTCTTCTATAATTTTGGTAACCAGAGCTCTGGCTACTGGACAAATGAATGACTGTATTGAACTTCGCAAAAGACAGGCAATCATTTAACGAGCTATTAAAGAAGCAAAACGACTCACTTTTCATAACTTCTTAGTAGGCTTAGATTACAGAAAGGATGCCTTAAAGGCCCACCGTTTCCTCTCTAAAATCAACAATCAGAAAGATACTAGGAAAGAACCAATTAAATTGGGCAATAAATTACTCACTTCAGACAAAGAAATTGCCAGGGCTTTTAATAAACATTATGCAAATGTTAGCAATTACCATCCCTCGGATAGAATACATGATAGGGAATTGGTTTGCCCACAGATATGCTTAACTCCAGAGATGGATAGTTTGTTCAATTCTCCTTTCACCTTATTTGAACTCAAGTGTGGGTTAAAGACTTTGTCCCGGGGTAAGAGTCCCGGACCGGATAATATTGTGTCAGACTTCCTGGTGAACTTGGGAGAGGGATGGACTGCTTAACATAATAAATATGTCTTGGACCAGGGGCCTTCCAGGTCAATGGCGTAAGGCCGAAGTTATTCCGGTCCTGAAGAGTTGTAAAGATTATGGGGATATCTCTAGCTATCGACCTATCTCTCTCACAAGCGCTACCTTTAAATTGACAGAGCGCTTGATTTCGGTAAGGCTCAAATTCTATTTAGAAAATGATTCTTGCCTGTCATATAGACAAGCAGGCTTTTGTAAAAACAGAAATACTGTTGAACAAGTGGCTAGACTTACACAGCTGATTAAGGATGGTTTTCATCAGAAACACAGTTCAGTGGCAGTCTTTATAGACTTTAAAACCACTTTTGATAGAGTGTGGAGAAGAAAACTGCTTAAGAAAATTATAGACATGGGGATCTGTGGAAACATGTACAGTTGGATCAAGTCATTTTTGACCCACTGATTTATCAGAACCAGGTTTGGTGGATATGTCTCTTCCTACAGACAAACTCGACAGGGACTTCCTCAGGGCTCTGTGTTGAGCCCTATCTTGTTCAACATCATGATAAATGATGTAATCCAGAGGGTTATGGATGCTGATGTTGATGTTAGAGCCCTTCTTTTTGCAGATGATCTGATCATTTGGTCGACCAGCAGAGATATACAGCACATCCAGCTTTCCCTTAACGGGGCTATAAAAGAACTGTTTCATTGGTCTAATGAAAATAAAATGATAGTAAACATTGATAAAACCTTTTACCAGTTGTTTACTTTAAGTACAAAACCCTATGATATTAGTTTATATTATGGCCCTCATCGTCTGTGTAAAACAGCTAGAGCCAAATATCTGGGCATCCCTTTGGATACAAGGTTAAATTGGAATAGCCAAGCTGTTGAAGTTATAGACATCGGGAAATCCAGAAGTAAACTTTTGAAAAGACTTGCAGGAGTGAAATGGGGAGCTTCACAAGACTTACTCTGCACCACCTATAAGTCATACATCAGACCTGCAATTGAATATGGAGCTGAGCTCCTGATTACTGCATCGGATAACATCCAGAAAAAACTGGAGACTGTTCAGAATAATGTCCTTAGACTTATCACCGGTGGGGCTTCATCTACACCTATTGAGGCAATGCAAATTCAGACTGGGTTGGAACCTTTAGCAGATCGAAGACAAAGAGCTGCCCTGAAACTCTCCGAAAGGTTTCTAAGGGATGATGGGTTCTGGAAAAATTATATTCCTGTTTTCCCAAGATTGAAAACACAGAGAACTTTTTTGACTTTGACCAGGGAATTGTCAGATAGGTATAAGATCCCGGATGCAGATAGAGTTCCTTTATTTAGACCCCCTATCTTTCAAAACCATATTTATAGAGCTGATTGCTGTCTAGACCTGATACTACCTGTTAGTAAGAAGGTCTCCACTGATTCTGAACTAAGGATGGCTACTCTAGCTACTATCAATGAGCATTATCCATCATCTGTTTGGTTCCATGTCTATACAGATGGTTCAGCTGTGGATGTCATTAGAAATGCTGGTGCAGGAGTATACTCTAAGAGTTTCAGGCTTTGCCAGGCTGTTGGGAAATACTATAACAGCTACAATGGTGAAGTGGCTGCTGTGCAATTAGCACTTGAAGAGATCAGAAAGGGTAATGAGAACAACATAGTATTTTTTATAGACTCTCAGGCCACCATCAGGTCTCTCTCTTCAATTGCTCCTAGCAGTATTGGGTCTGTTTATCTCTGTCAAATGGCAATTAGTTCTCTACTGGAAGAAGGACGACAAATTGTGCTGCAATGGATACCCAGCCACTGTGGTATCGCCGGAAATGACGCAGCTGATAAATTGGCAAAGGCTGGCTCAGATCTACAACAGCCTTCTCCATCCTTGGAGTACCATACTGTTAAAAGGCTTATTAAGTCAAACATAGCCTCCTATCGTAGAAATGTTTACGATAGGATGTGCATAAAGGGGAAAGCATGGGCTTCCTTACTAACAAAGCCTATTCCGTGTAACCTCCACAGAGCTGTGGGAGTGGCAAATTTTCGCCTTAAAACTTGACATGATTATCTGCAAAAACACCTTCACCGTTTGGTTTTGAAGGACTCTCCAATCTGCCCTTTTTGTGGACTATAGTACATGACTGGTGACCACCTTTTCACTTGCCCTGGACTTTCGGACGTCGCAATTAGAAATTCTGCGGAAAATGACTTTTCATTCACCTCAAGATTGTATTGGGCTGCCCGACAGAGACTGATGGTTGAAAAATCAAGGTCGGGCGTAGGATAAAAAAAATAATTTTGGTAACCAGTGATATTTGGGCGC
>JAJQOW010001476.1:0-47015 GCA_037975125.1 Latrodectus hesperus
AATTCATTCTTCCTTCCTTTAAAAATATGCATTTTGATTGGCTTTCACAAAGTATCAGCAATATGAAAGAAAAATATATTCAATGCGCAATTTGAGAATAATCCATTTCTTTTATTTAAACATTAATGAAAAACATTATTTATTTTTTAAAACATAAACAACCTCCTTTTAAAAAAATATTTAAAACTAAAAAATGTTAAGTTTTACTAGAATGGATGGAGTTTTCAGTGTAAACAAAAACAAACCTCCGTTGACCAGAAGCCATCTCAAATACTTCCGGTTTTCTCTCTTCCCATTGAAAACAATGCAATCGCAAAAATTGTTATTTAAATATTTTTACGTATTTATTTCTGTTTTCGAAAATATTTTTATTTTATCCTTAAAATCATAATTTTAATAAGAGAGAAATCAGTGGTGATCCTGTAAATTTTTAAATTTTTACTTAAATAATGATGGATTACCATATTTTGCGAGGAATCTCAATTGTTAATCATTTTCTTCTCTAATTAATTTTTAATTTTATGCATTTATTCCAAAATTTCTGGAAATATATTTTGCGTGAGATTAAACTATAAATCATTTTAAATACTAAGGAAGGTATTATTTATGCTTTCTTTTATTGTATTATGAATTTCATTAAAATTTTCTTGATCATGCTGGAATATATGAATTGGTTTCAGTAATGAGTAGAACAATATTTTTATGATGTGTGTATTTACTTGTTGTTTATTAATATTTTAAACAAATCTTGGTTTTCATTGCAATTTAAATTTATGTCTTATATTTGAGAATTGATTTAATATACATTTAATTAAATTAAGGATTGTAAATCGGGTTCCATTAAGCCCCTATTACATTAGAGTTGCCCAGATTTCAGTTTGAGCAACTCCCGTAGACTTAACATTACGTGATGTCACAACTAAGAATTTGAGCAACTCGTTCTACCCGTCCAATAATATTACAGATTTTTTTCACAGCTGCGCAGTTGAAATTTGTAAATCATTTTGTTTTTGCCAAGTTTCATGCCAAATGAAAATTATTGGCGTTATAAGTTGCCGAGAATGAGCAACTTTTTTGTGCATGCATCAGCAACTCGAGCAATTCATATCGCCAATGATTTTAAACACGGATCATGTTTTATCTTTTTTTCCCCAAGTGGAAGTAATAAAATGGAAATAAGTGATTGGTTTTAATTATTGTATTCCATTTCAATCTAGCAGAATTGCCAGTATTAAAAACAAACAAAAAGGAAATGCTCTTCAGTTAGAAATAATCAATTTAATAAACTCATTTGATGAAGATTAAAAAAAAATTTTTTTTTGTATACTTTTTCAATATTATAGATGACAAACACAATAAATTTAATCGATAGTTAAAAACTCAGATAATTAATATTGTTTTTAATTTCTTCAGCAAAGTAGATGAGAAGTGTTCCAAATTCAATATTTATTAAATTTACTGACTTTTCAAACATTAATTTCATTTAAAGTTTTGTTAGTTATTCAATACATGAGACTATTTTGTCATTTTACAATGTTTACAGTTTGTGTTGAACTTACATTTGCATATTTAAACTGAAACTTCAGTAAAAATAAGTATGCCATATAAAAATATTTAGTGTTAATTTAAAATTTATTTTTTCATTACATTAATTTCCTGTTTTTCTTTTTAGCAAGTTAATGCATTATAATTAAATGTTGAAGGCACAAGCATTTTGGTTTATTATTTACAAATACATATTTATAAGATTTCATTATTATTCTTCATATAATTTCTTTTATACATTTTTCCCTGGAACACACTTACAAATGTTCATTTACTCATCTAAAATATATTGCAATCTTACAACTAACTCCATTTACTTTTGACAGTATGTAAATTAGACTTAAAAATAAATTCCTATAATGTTGAAAATACTGGAATGTACAAATAAAATTGTGAAATGATTTTAATGTAAGCAAAAATTTCTATTTAAATAAACATTAAAATATTATTCCTGTATATATTGTGTATTAAATTGATATATATTAAATTTTAATAATTTCAAGCCTTTTTCAATTATTTTTATGATGAAGCATTTTTAACATATTATATATTATAGTAAAACTAATTAAAAATCAAATTTAAAAAGGGCTGTGTTACAATTTTATGTGTTAAAAAGTTACAATTTTGATAATGAAATTAAATACAATATTTGATTAAAATAGAAATCTTGTATTTGTTCCTATTTGCGATGTAAATACAAATAATGTGAAAGTAAATATAAAAAATATAGATGATTGCTATATTTGCTAAATAATTTAATTCACATCATGGGGTCAATATAGAGAGTATTTTGACTTCCAATGTAAAACAATTAACTAATCATTGAAATGAACAATAAAGACTAATTTCAGTCCCTACTGAGGAATTAGAGATGAGTGTCATATAGATGAGCTTTCTCCATACGTGTCTATCATCGAGTGCTTGAGAGTTTTACAATGAGTAATAACAAGTGCAATAAATGAATATGACCCACAACTTATGTGAACTCTTCCTAAAAGAAAATTCACTGTAGATATTCAAATGCCTTACCATGACCTTCAATTGCAAGATTATCAGCTATAAGGCTAAATAGCACTTCATTCTTTTAGTTTCATACAAATTTCATAACTTTTTTTCAATTCGAAAATGCAATATGAAACAAACTATTCATATAATGTCATCACAAAATGCTATCAATTATTTCTTTTCTTCATTTTTTCCCACAAAACTTAAATATATATACATTTATTCAAAATATACTTGTCATTTTATTGCAGATTATAGTTTAAGAAACTGCATGTAAATAAAGATTGTGTAAAGAATCTCTGCTTTTATGTGGTGTGTTTGTTTAAAGGTAATAAATAATTAGTTTAAAACTGCATCTTATTTTTATCAGCCACAATATTTACTTTAATAAAAAAGAGAAATAATTGATTTCTTCATTTTAAAAATAAATAATAAATTAAAATTCATAACTAATATATATTTTTTAAAAAAATATAATTTTTGTGCATTTCCTCAACTTTTAAAATAGTAATTTCAGTTTCTTTTTTTCATATATCAGTAGTTAATCATTAATTTTTTATAAACATTGTTGTTAAGAAATTATTTTTGTATAGGAAAATCTTACAATACAATATATACAATTTTGTGTGGTGTTTGTAGAATTTCATGTTTAAATTGAAGCTTCAATCTGAAATTATTTTTTCTTTCAAATTCTTAGTCTTTTTATTTAAAAATAAATTATACACAAAATGTGTTACTTATGTATTAGCATTGATTTTCACGTCGGCAAAGATTATCTTTCCTCATCTTAAAAGTTAAGGTTCACATAAAGCAAGATGGCGTATAGTAAATAAAATTTGGCTACAAATGAAATTCCCAAATAAGAATTCATTATGAAATGTGGACACCTTCTGAGTAAAATATGGCAACCTTAAAAATGTTAGCCAAAAAAGGGATCTTTTATTAAATCTAGTAAAGCTGTTATTTTCTTACAGCAAACCTGAAAGAAATCTCAAGCATTCATTGGAAGAAAAGAACGAGCTGCTCAAATTTTAAGCTGTGACGTCACGTAATGTTAAGTCTACGGGAGTTGCTCAAACTGAAATCTGGGCAACTCTAATGTAATAGGGGCTTTAGAAATTTGAACATCTTCAATTGCGAAAATTAATTTGTTCCAGCTCGCATATTGCAACCAAATGTAGCATTTGGTTGCAATATGCGAGTAACTATTACCTTTATTTGTAATAACTATTACCTTTATTTGCTTTCTGCATTTCAAAAAAATTATTGGATAATTACTTTTAAATTAATATTTCTCAAAAGCAATGGAAACTACAGAAAACAAGCACGATGGTATAAAATAATAATGGAATAGTAAGCAGGAAGTTTCTTGCCGGAAGTTTTCTATATCTCCATGGTAGTAGCGCCCTCTATTCTACGCTTTACAGAAATTTCCAACCATATTAGTCTTCAGATTATCATTTTTTGAGATTTCCTTTGAATCCCTTCCACTTGGGCTTACTGCGCTTGGTAATGAGGTGAGTCCAAATAGGATTTAACCAATTTTTCTTATTCATTTAAAGTAAATATGTAATATAAACTGAAACTTCTATAAACGCAAATTAATTTTTCTGATTCCAATCACACTTAAATTTAGATAAGATACTTAAATTCGGAATAAATAGTCATATTCTCTCTCACTGCATTTATAAATTAAATTAATGTGATTGCTGCCTCACTGTATTTAAGAAGCTTTTATGTGATGTCAACCTCATTTTTGTCTATAAAAATTAAACATTTCATTTTGTACGTAAACTATTTTCATGCAGTTGAATATTTTCTCAAATTACTTTTACCTTAATATTTTTTATAAGTAAATTATATATGAATATATATTTATATAATTTTTGTTATTTCATTCAACTAGTACATTCTGTTTGAATTAATTGTCTTCGCTACAATCATGATTCTTTAATTAATTCCATTTTAGAAATCGACATATTAATGTACAAGTACAAATATGAACACATAATTTCATGGTTAATTTAAGAACCTTTAAAAAGTGAACTCTGAGTGAATATGCTCTGGTTAATTCAGCTTCACAAATGTTCTTTGAATCATAAAGCTGATTTATTATGTTCTGTTTATAAGTGAGAATCCCTCAAAAAATAAAATACTTGATTTATCATTTATGCCAATTTATTCATCTATTTGTATTATAAGGATCTAGTTAGTAAGATGATCTGCTAATATTCTTTTAATGTTGTAAAACATGTTGCAGATGTATTTTTTGTATTATTATGTATTTCTTAAGTTAGTATCTCATAAAAATAAACATTTTAACAAAATAGAGAAAAAAATCTGATATGAATTGTGCTTCATTACAATAATTGTGCTTTTTATTACTAACAGGAACAAAAAAGAAATTTAGAAAGTATTTTCCGGATATTTAAAAAAACATTTTTCGCTTAAAAATATTTCAGATAATTCTTATAATTATTAGAGCATAAAAATGCAGATATTTTTAAAACAACTCAAAACACACAATTTTAAATTCTGCTTCCTAATTTGGGGATACATATACAACATCTATGTATTAAAATTTTCCGTGTTTGTGTTTCTTCGATAGATGCTTACAAGACTTTTCATATATTCGTGCATGCAGACATCCCTATTGGGGCGTATCATGAAACATTAGAAACTTCAAAATTTCCATTTTTTACTGAAACATAAATCCCATTACTTCAAGTAAAGTAAAGTAAGAGAATGTGCTATGGAGTAGAGCTTTACTTTTAATGTTTGTAAATCTGTAGTTTCATTTAATGCAAATTTTGAATTTATTTCCGGGATTTTTTATTTTTCAATTTTTTTACTGTCCATCGTCTGTGAAATTTTTTCAAAATATTCCATGCTAATTACTTTTAAGTTTACTTAAAGTGTAGCTCTTTCATTTATGGATATTATTAAACTGTTATAAAGTGTTTCTCACATTTATTGCACAGACGTATCAATCTGCATATTAACGAACGAAAATTAGAATTTGAAATATTTTATCTTTTACAAGCAATAGTTATTTTATTTAATTCTGATATTTTAATCTCGTTTCCATTGTCTTCGATTCTTTTGTTGCTTTATTTATTATTATTTATCCTAATTCCACATAAAAGTCGTTTTTCATTGTGTTGATATTTTCTTTTGAAGTAGTTTTGAATTGCTATTATAACTTCTGAAATGATTTTACGAAGTATTAATGTTCTATGGATAACCAACAAAGAGACATACCTCTTGAAACAAATATGAAATTACCATGCCACTTTTTTTCCTTCTGTTAGTGCTAAAGAATTTTCTCCAATTCGCTTTATCTATCAAACAGTGTTGTGTGTCACATTGTTGAATAAAACCATCAATTACTATGAAAAATGGATATATTTATGAAAAAAAATCTTATTGAACTCTCTGATCCTTAAATGAATAGGAATCTTTTATTACAGGTTTTTATTTCTTAAATATTCCTTATTAAGGAATTGGATAGATGAATATCTATACATTTAATGCCAGTTTGAAAATTAGAAATCCCCCTTATTGCTTAATGCTTGGCTATAATAATTCATGAAATTTGTTTCCACAGATGTATACATATACTGAGCAATATAATACGCTTACAGGTACCAGCTGTGCTGTCAGCTTGCAAAATAAATAAGTTTTTTCTTGCCAGTATTGATTTTCATAGATGATGGTTTTTTAAAATTTTTTATACTGATACTTGTCATCTCATAAAATGATTTGTTTTTTCATTAATTCTTTTTCTACATCTGTAATACAATGAAAAAAACTTTGATTCTGCTTGTTAACAATTTTTATGATTGATTCTAAATGGAGTTTATAAATCATATTGCTTTTGCAAACTCAATTAAACTTCCAACGAAATGTTTTCACAACTAGAGTTAGACATAGCTTATGTTAAGTGCAAGAATTTTTAATTATTAAATTAGTTTTCTTGCTTGTTACAGAAAGATTTAAACATAAGCTTGCTTTATTGAAAATTTTCTGATTTGGAAAAGATAATTTTTGGTATCGATTATAGAAGCTCTTATAGTACTGTAGCTATAGAACATCTTTGAATCACTTGTCAAAATTAAAATTCTTTTCGGAAAACTCTCATAAAATTCATAATTCTTTATGAGTAGTTAATATAATTATCCAAACAAACGACTGCTAATGAGCAGTCTTTCGATAACAGTCGTTTGTGTTTGACTAATTTTCATAAGATACTTATCTCCTAAAGATGAAAAGGATCAAAAATAAAAATAGATGATCTCAGTGAGATACTTCTGGACTCTTCGGCAAAAGAATGTCAAGTGACCTATAAAGAATTATAGGAAATGATAGGTGTTAATCATGCCAAATATAGTAAAATTTCAAATGATTATGCTAAATTTTGACTGATATTTTAGAGAATAGAGAAGCTTGTATTCTACAGGTTTTACATTGCTTTCTCATTTTCAACAACTGGGTGTAACTCAAATCTTGAAATAACAGACTGACCTTAAAGTATACACCTTCTAATTCCAAAACTATTATTGAGGAATCATTGTTTGGAGTCTTCAAACAAAAATTAAAATCACAAGGAAATTAATAGAAATATCTATATTCTCTACAATTGAAAAAAAAAATATTTGACATTCAGAATCAAAAATGAAGAAAATGATAAAATTTTCAGATAAACAACAGGAAATCTAATCGTGATTGCAAGCCTTTTTGATAACACAAATATAATTGCAACTTATGATTGCAAATAAATGTACTGCAGTGAAAAAAATCGATTTAAATTGTCTAAATAATGGGGGTTTATTTTGGATGAAATTATGGAACTTTAAGAAAGAATGATTGTAACTTAATTCCTGACCAAATGAAACAAGGAAGTGTTGTACTGTCCATTATTTTCATTTTGAATGTGAATTCACAAAGATTCGAGATTCTTTCGTTGTTCAATATTTTCTTCCCTTTAAAGAGATCATTTCAGTCGTTATTCAAAATTTCTAAGGATTTTACGAAACTACATATAATAACAAATTCTCCAAACATTGAGAGTGTTATTAAGATGTAAAATAATTATATTTAATGATTATAAAACAAATTGTTTAAAAAATTGTTATGTAATGTATCACTCAGTAAGCAATACTTTTAAAGGGACTACTTGTATTACTTTTTTATCCCCCTTTTTTTTTCATCCTTCTTCCATAGCAAATATTTTATGAGCCCTTATATTAACAATATTTCCGATGTTATATATGAATTTAAATGCACGATCATCCTAAGAAATTCATGCAGATCAGGACAAGCTCTTTTCTTCAAATCTTGTTGGTATTTGTCAAAAAGAAAAGTTCATTCTCTCCTAAAATTTGCATTTTGATATATTTTACAATTCTTTTTTTACATGCAAAAAAATATTTGTAAAAATTTAACTAGATGGACTCAATGTTTTCTAATAATTAGATCAAACTTTTCAGACTAAAATGTACCAGGTCTGATACCAACCACTGATTAACAATTGGAAAAAAAATTTATTCTCTAGATTTCC
Source organism: Latrodectus hesperus (assembly GCA_037975125.1). Lineage (NCBI taxonomy): Eukaryota > Metazoa > Arthropoda > Arachnida > Araneae > Theridiidae > Latrodectus > Latrodectus hesperus. Next base: position 8,111 of record JAJQOW010001476.1, read on the forward strand.
AAAAAATTTTTGTATTTTGTGACACATGAATGCAGTCCACTGTCTTTGAAAAGCCGTTACAAAAGTCAAATAAATACTCCTTGGATTCTTTACAACAGTTTCCTGCTCTTAGACCATGGGTTCCCAACCTTTTTTTTTTTTCTTTCTCGTGGACCACTTTCAAAGTTTTACTTTTTTCAGATGACCCCCTGCTGCGAACAAAAAGTACCGAGGTACTAACAAAAACTACTTAAACAAAAAAGTACCTAGGTATTTAAAGTTTAATCTTCCTTGGCTTTTTGTTCTTTTTTATAGAAGTTTAGAATAATCTCTAGTATTTATATATAATTTTTACTACATAACTAACTACTACACTCAAGCAGTAAAACAAATATAATATGATTGATAAATTACAATATACAATAAAAATATGCATAACAAATAAGCAGATACTTATTTTTTCGGCACTGCAAACACTGACATCGATTCTTCTTCTTCTTAAGGTTGGGTTTGTATATCATTGGCACATCTGCTTTAATCAGCATTTTGTACCATTAACTCCAAATCCAATGTTTCCTAGTTCCAGTTACTCGGGTTTCCCACTTTATTAATAAAGTCCGATAACCCTTTAATGGAGTCTAGGTGTAACTCTCTAGTATGGATGATGCCTAAAGAAGTCAATCTAGGGAGGGCAAGAGCCTCGCATTCGTAAACTGACATCGATTTGCTCACAGTCACACTTTTATGTTGAAAATCCCGGAAACAAATGAGTAATGTTTTGTTCTTGGAGTCGCATTTCATCCCTTTGCAGGTCTAAACCAGCATCCTGGACGAGCGGGAGAATGAGCGGACATCTGCAAGTCTCGACATGTAGTGTACATTTGTAATATTATCTATTGTTCTATTTAATTTATGTGTTTGAACTGAGTCTCGAATATTTTTGAGTAACTACCTAATGAATGATGCTACCAGCGTACGTTGATAAGTAAATCCAAGCTAAAATTTTTGTTCTTTATTCTGAAAACCAGAAAACTTTTCGTGGACCACCACTTACAACTTATGAGCCCCTGTTTTCCTTTCACATGTACGTGGATCCCCGTGTGGTCTCCTATGGACCCCTGGGGGTCCACCTGGACCACTTTGGGAACCTATGACTTTCATGATAGAAAACATAAATAAGCATTCGCAGCATTAGTAACATCTATGATTTACTTACCACGAGGGGCGGTTCTGCTTCTTTTTATTATGTGGCTAATATGTCTATCTTCTAGTAATGTAGTGAAAATCTCATAGTTTCTCATATGCATTCTTGTATCACTTCTGTTTTCATGGCAATGTTAATCTCGACATCATGGTTTTGATAGCAGATCGAAAAACAATGCTCGACATATTAGGTTGGTACAAATAATATACTAGATTTCACTTATACATACATAAAAGTTTGTCTTGCTTGTGTCCGTGGTGTTTTTGTTTTTGGCATGACATCTTAATTACACAAATAATGCAATTAAAATGACTAATGTAAATAATATCATTGAGTTTGAAAAATAACATTTTATTGCATTTTGAATAAGAGTTTATTTCAAAATGAAATAAAAAATAATCATGTTGCATTTTGATTTGATTATGCACAACTTATATTGAATGTATTTGTAAGAACATAACCTTTTTAATATATGTTTCCTGGATTAAAAAGAATTAAAATCAACCACCGCACATAAGAAAAACTATGATGAAAATAAAATAAATCATTATTATAATTAGCAGTATGTATAAGATATGAATGCTTATTATTGAAAATAATTTTATGAGAAGAGAAAGTATTAAAAATAAAATGTTTCACTTATTGTTTTAAAATTTTTCAAAATTCTAATGTACTACTTGCGTTTTTGAATATAAAAAAAATGTGTCTGTGTTCATTTTCTTACAAATGGTGTTAACCTTTATAGCCAAGTTTTGATAAATATTAAAATATAAAAGCATTTTTTATTCGAATTTATTTTTAACTACCTGTTTTATCAAAAAAAATTTTTTTTAATTTTTTATAAAATGCATAAAACTGCAATAAAATTTGACAGAATACAGGTTTTTAAAAAACATAAAAATATAATAAGAGACCACTAAATAAGGAAATATAAAATTATATATATTTTGCTTTTTTATTTAATGTTAATAGAATATCTGAAAAAATATTGTGTACTAAGATTTTTTTCAAGATTTTATTTACGTACTTATATTTCACTTTATTTCATTAAAAACTTATTATATTTCATTATATTTCATTAAAACTATATTTCATTAAAAACTTATATTTCATTAAAAAACTAGGATATTTATAACTGCGGTATTCAATAACTATCGTAATTTTATATGTTTAGAAAACCAGTAAATTTCTAATTAATTATATTTTTGTCTTTTCAGAAAAATGTTATTTTCTAATTAAATAAGTAAAGTATGTGTAAATAAAAATACACATATATATTTTTTAAATTCAATGATGTATGTATACTTTCATATTTAAATTATTAATCATTTTTAGGTCTAATTTGTTTTATGTCTAAATGAAAATATAAGTATTTTGTATAACTTTTTTTAAAATTTTTATTTTACCACTTTGTAAGAGACATGTTTATCTATAATTACATACTTCAAAATATAACAAAATATTATAAAATTAGTTTTCGTATATATATATATATATATTATATATATATATATATATATATATATATATATATATATATATATATATATATATATATATATATATATATATATATATATATATATATAGATAGATAGATAGATAGATATAGATATATAGATATTCCTAATGTTAATACAATATGTTTGTGATATTAACTTTTATATTAAAATATCTGAGAATTAGCACAAACAAATAAATCATTTCATTCATAATTCCCTTTGCCTATTTCTATTGCTGATTAACACTGATGTTTGTCTTCCAGAAGCTCAACATTTATATCAATATTTAAATTTCTCTAAGTTTTATAGAAATGAAAAGAAAGGAAGCATATTCGACGTAATATTTTAGTTTTATTGAAAAATTCATAAGTACACAGTTTGTATTTCAAGTACAGATAACTCTTAATTACAATCACTGATTAAAATTTGTTGATAGCAATCCATAAATTTGTCTAATTGCTTTTGCTTGATGATCAAAAACCTATTTTTCTTATCATCTGCTTAATATGATATTTTAAGATATTTTAAAATGTGCATTTCTACAAATATAAAATATTAACTGCCATTTTGGTATAGCTGATATACTGTACATTGTATTAAATAAAAATAATTTATAACAAAATATTTAAAAAAATAATTATTCAAGCATTATAATTTAAGAGAAAAGTTAAAGGAAAGCATTAAATGTGAACATATATTGTTTAAGAGTGATTATGTATATGTGTCATTATATAGATTGTTATTAAAAAAAAAATTACTTGGATACTTTTTTTACAGAAAATATTCGAGGAAATCTAATTAAAAGCAAATATTACTTTCAATTTTATAAATTAATTAATTAAAAAAATTTCATTAAATTAACATGGGAAAGCGCAAACAGGAAACTTGAATAACAAATTCTATACAAAATTTTAATAAGAAAAATATCTACATAAATCCACAATTTATTTTTATACTCATGTATTTAAAATTAGTTTAGTATTCATGGTTGGCATGTTTAACCTCAAGGTGGACATCAGCTGGATCTTGAGGAGCGGTTCCTGGCTCATTAGTTTTTACGTTAGCTCTGAATCCAGCATGGTCAGCAATATAATCCACATGTCGAAATATTCCATAAGAATCCCTGTAACCGTAACTGCCTTTCACATTCCCGTGGCCATCATTGCTTTCCTGTCTAGTTAATTGATCGCCATGTCCATTGTGCACATTGTATCCAAAATGATATGGAGTAGGACGAGCCTAGTTAAAAACAAATCTTTCATAAGATCCTTTCAATGATAGAATAGATTAAAATACAAAAACTGATTTCTAATGTACAAAAAATAAAGTACTCCTAAATTCAAATAATTTCTAATTTAATTTAAATACACATTTTAGGAGTTTTAAATATGTAACTTAATCACACATAATTAATATCTATGTGAATATCTAATATAAGTGTTCAGTTATTTCAGTGTTAGAAATGTAGACCAATGTAATACACTAAACTTAATAATATGTAACTTTTATCGAATATATTCAAGTTGCTTAGCTACATAATTTTAGAGAATGTTGATGTCAGAAATTTTGCTATATTTCAAAGATAATGAAAAGCTCTTACCAGATCATTGTGACTTCCATATTTCGAAGGATTATAATAATTTTCTGACCCATAATGCCCATGATTAACAACCGGAACTTGATAATGAGCCACAACTGCAGGACTATACACAGTTCCAAGAGTACCATAAGCTGAAGGACCTACTGCATATGAGATTGGTCTACCAAGTACATAGTATCTGTGATCAGCTTTTGGTAAGTAAATTGAATGATGAGGATCAACAGAATATGCAGAAGTAACATGTTCTGGTAGACTTGACCTATAAGGTGATGCTGCTAAATGGTAGTTTCGATGGAGGGATGGTCCATAAATTCCTAAGCCAACCGATCCGGCAACAGGTCTTCCATGTCCAAGTATAAAGTAACGGTTTCGGACACCATCTAAACCATAATGAGCTGCAGCAAAGCCAATCAGAAAAGTCAAGAAAATGATCTGAAAAATATTGAAATACAAATTAAATTAAAATTTCAAAATAATAATCAAATTCATTAAACTGCGACACCCATTATGTTTATAATTTGATTCAACTAAAACTGTTCAAAGAAACATCTTTTTTGATATTAATTGATAACGGAATTAAATAAAAAATTCTAAGAAATCATAATGCAAATATAGATTACAATAAATTGGAAATGATTACTTTAATGTAAATTTTAATAAAGTGTAAATTACATTAGTATTTTACCATCATATAAAGAGCTTTTCCATTACATTTGGTATATAGTGAGGTAAAAACCACACACAGATTAGTGCTTTATAAACACTCTAAAATAAACAGAGCGCGTGTTCAAATTTTACTTAAAATTGTAACTTTTGTTACCAATATACATCAAGAAATCGTACTATATTTAACAGTTCTATTCCCTTGAAGCCCCACAGTCGATCGTCGCAGTGACGGTTACAGAGTTTCCGCCAGAGATATACATTGACGACTAAATAATGTTTGTCAATAAATGATAATTATTTAGCTTATAAAATGTAAATAAAATGCCTGTACTCTTTTCAGCAGATTTTGAAAATGTGAACTTTTTTTAAATAATACACGACGCAAATATTTATGACAGTAATTGCGATTGTTTCCATTACGAAGATTATCGTACTGAAATATGATGGAATTGTGCCAGATGTACTTATTGGTCTCTTGTATATACTTTAATGTCATTAATTTATGTGATATCAAATAAAATATATAATGATATCACTAATTTCATCATAAAAGGGAATAAGAAATTAAATTAGATATTTTCCATTCAGAATTCTTTTTCAAAAAATTTATCAACTTGAATTAAGAATTGATATATATATATATATATATATATATATATATATATATATATATATATATATATATATATATATATATATATATATATATATATATATATATATATATATATATATATATATATATTATGTATTTTAACTATTTTATTCAGAATAAAAATGTTTTAATAAGATGGAACAATTCTCTGATATTACATAAATAGAAACTTATTAAGAATGAATGAATCTTATAAACTTAAACATTTATAACCATTAATTTATTATTTGGATATAAGAGCTTTAAAATAACTTTAAGAATATTAGTTTTTCCAACTGAAAAATTCATTTTAGAATATTTTGTTAAATGAGTGTTGGTATATATAATATATCGACAAGTCTATAAAGAATATTCAAACATATATATGTTAAGTTAATAAAAATTGGGTTTAAAAAAAAAACAATTAATTAAAAAAAATAATAATTCAAAAAAATCAAACTAATTTTTTATTTATATTAAAATTTAATCTAAATTTTAAAAAATTTCATTAATTCTATAACAATATATAGAATCCTTTAAAATGTATTTCACAAATGAGTGTTGGTATATATAATATATCGACAAGTCTATAAAGAATATTCAAACATATATATATTAAGTTAATAAAAATTAGGTTTCAAAAAATAATTTTTAATTAAAAAAATTATAATTCAAAAAATTAAACTAATTTTTTATTTATATTAAAATTTAATCTAAATTTTTAAAAAATTTTCATTAATTCTATAGCAATATATAGAATCCCTTAAAATGTATTTAACAAAAAAATAAAAGATTATCTTTTCGCTTTAAAAATCCCTTACTAAACTTAAAAATGGATTGATTTTCGTTCAAGTACTCACTTTCATCATACTGTTGATGAGTTGAATTGGTTCGATCAAATAGAAACTGAACCGTTGGAGTTAACGTCTTATCGAGTCTAGCGCTTGCCTTATATACCATAAAATTTGTGACAAGTTGTTGAAAAAGGGTGTGGACACTTGTATCGAAATATTGTTACTTTTCTTGTCCCGAAAGAGTCGAGTGGGGGATGTAGAATTTGAGGACATCAAGAGGAGGAAATGGAAAAAAAATAAAAAAAAAATTGAATAGTTGTTGGGAAATATTTTGAAAAATTCTCTATCATTCTTTAGGACAGCTATGTTCTTTTTCGTTAATTATGTAACTGTCGCAGTATGCTAAGTTTTAAATTTGTCACCTTCGAATGTAAATAGAATAATAATGAATTCGTTTATTTTTGAACTATGCTAGATAAACGTATATCCGCTGACTTTTTTTATATTAAGTTCTCTGTAGTTCAAGCGAACATGCCTTAACTCATTAGTATAATCTCAGATTAATGCACAATTTGTTTTTTTATGCTTTTTTTTTCAGGAATAATTTCATGCTTAGGGAATAAAAAATTTCTTTAGAATTTTATCATTAATTATTAAAATTGCATGCTTAGAATTCATCAAGTAAGATAAATTACACGGTATATTTTATGATTAGGCATAGAGAGAGAAAAATTAAAAGGATATCTTTATTCACATAAAGGAAATACCATCAAATGGTATACTGCCGTAAAATTGCATTAAAAAAATATTTGAATTTCATATGCTACAAATACTAAATTATAAATTTAGATTATTCATTGTAATAATATCATATTTATATTGCAATAATTTAAATTAACCATGATCTTTTTTTCTGTTTGCGTTATTCTGTCTTCTTTCTCTCTCTCTCTCTCTCTTTGCTACGGAGAAACAGGATAGGCTATATATATATATATATATATATATATATATATATATATATATATATATATATATATATATATATATATATATATATATATATATATATATATATATATATATACATTTTTAGCATATTATGTTCCTGATGAAAGATATAGTTTACACCAGCATGCTTCCCTATATCTAGTTCTGATTTGGTCTCTACCAATTAGATTGAAGCAGCCGGGAGGAGACTTCGTGATTTTGAAGCCTAAACCAAGCAGAAGACCCCCAAAACTTGGTCTGCCAACCCCAGAGGTATCATTTCACTTGGAGGAGATTGCGACAACGACCAGTTTTATAACGTGCCCCAGACATTACTAACGAACACGATGGATCTTCGGTCGGCTGGGATTCGAACTCACTCACTATCTCCCGATGATGAGAATGACGCTCTAAACAACCAGGCCACTGTGGTCTTTAGATGAAAGATGTGTATTTATGTTTGTTTTTTACTTTATTATATGCAGCACCTTTGATACTGAGTAATGGACATTCTAAAGACATAAGCCTTTTGTAAGGTATTTTAATATCTATCGCGTAAACTGTTTTCTGAGAGAACATTTTTTAGTTAGTAAGCCTTCATATGTCGCAAGGGGTGAAATGCAGAAAACTCCCAAGCTCCCACCCCGACCAATGTGCATGCAGAAAGACTACAACCATTTTTCATTGCTCAACAGTAGTTGAACCAATCTCAAACCTTATGCTTCAAACAATGCTGTTCTACCACAATGTCAAGGTGAACCTATATGTAACACTTTATGTCTTTAGAGTTTTCTTCTGCGTAAATCGTGAATCATGCTATTAAAACATTTATGGAGTTTCTTTTGGGAAAGAATGTCGAAATTTTTAAGAAATCTTGCAAGATGTTGTAATTTATTGACTCTGTCCAACATAATATCAATTTAGGTGAAATAGCTCTTTAATGGTATTTCCTTATAACGCAACATATTTTTTATAAAAATGCATTGATAAGATTTCAAACACATTTATTTTTGACTTAAATCAACCATACCATTCAAAAATTATATATATAGTTTGGAAAACGTATAAGAGGTACCTCTTATTTATTTAAAATTAAAAGATAAATGTAATTCCTTTTTTAAGCTAATATCAAATATCTTATTATTTCACAGCATTATTTCTTAGTATTCGTGATAAAAATGTTCTTATATAAAATAACAAATTTATGAGATGATCAGTCCTATAGAATTGTTGGATATTCAGCTGAAAAATTCATTGCTGAAAAGTTTATCGGCCCATGTGTATTTTATTCTTTTTAATCTGATAACAGATATGTAACTTTATAATTATACTCATATAATTTTTTAAAAAATAAATATTTTCTTTTTTGAAATTGGAGTTTGCTTACTTTTGGAAGCAAAATAAGTACTACATAATAAATACCATTATTACAGAAATATTTCGTTAATCAATATATGAAATGTAATCCTATAAAAATCATCATATTGGACTTCGAAAAATATTTGAAATGAAATAAAATGCTATCATTTATAGTGAATAAGTAGCTTTTGAAAAAAAAATTGACTTAAGATATTTCAAAACTGCACAGAAACATGGCGCTATATTAAATTGCAGGTATCGCTACACACAACACTGTCACAGAACTATAACTGACATCTTTGATATGACATATCAGCTAAAACAACTCAGAATAAAATATGAATGAGAAACGTTATAAACATGTTTTTGAATGTTCTTATATTTAACGAAAAGAAATTGTAAGATATTCAACACACTGTGTAATATATATATATATATATATATATATATATATATATATATATATATATATATATATATATATATATATATATATAAACCTGTGACACGGCAACCCATAGGTGGGCCAAGGCCTTCAGGGCCCACATTTGTTTTCCTGACCGAGGGCCCTGGGTTGCGAAGCACATGTCTCAGTTAGATAGCCAGCCTAAAGCGAAACCTCCCGTGTTTAGTTCCCAAGCATGATTGGTATTCAGTTTTATTGACCCACCGAAGGACTGAAAGGATGAGTCGACCTTGCCCAACCCGAGGATCGAACCTCGGATTGTGCTTTGAGAGCGCGAAGAGCTACCATTATAACTCCGGGCTTCCTGGGTTATAAAGAGTGTCTTAATAACGAGGTATGAAATTAAATGGAAAAAACTTTACTTTTACTAACAAACATAGTTATAACAGTCTACACATCATGTATAGTCTTCGAAATCTGATTCCTCTCTACATAAATTAAAATAATTTTTTTAGCTAAATTATAATCTAAATAATCCATATACACTTGGTCATCCAATGCATCTTCTGAGTGTACAATCTCCTTAAACTTTTGGTCTTGATATTATTGATGATGTTTTCATTAGTTTTTCTGCACTTCCCATTTTGCAATTTTTTTTTTATTTTGCATTAAAAAAATAGTTTTACTATTTTTTTAAATGCACTTAAGCACTTCACTAGAAACGCCACATTACTAAAAATTTAATACTTCTAAGTATATAAATGCTGCTGCATTTATGACGGAGGTCATGAAAATTTAAAATTTTTACTTAGAAATCCAAATTTGTAATGATTTAATTTGTATTTTACATTTGGCTAATAAGCACAATTCAAAAATTGATATTTATAAATTTCACAAGAATGCAAATTTTTCTAGAAGGAAGCATGTTTAATATATATAGAGTGTGTAATAACGTTTTAAAAAGTATAAAAGTTTGCCAGCGTAATCACTGAAACACACATAAAAAGGTTTAAAAAAGTAACGCTAATTGTTTAAAAGATAAAAAAAAACTCATATCTGTAACAGAAAAATGTATTATAATCAATCACTTCACCATAATCTATCTTCTATATTCGTTATGAATAAAAAAAGCTGAATTAATAATGATTTTTGATGTCTTAAGAAAACACCTCATTTCGCATTCTGTCAGAGTACTATGTTTCGTAAGTAAAGCCATTCGCTTGTGATACGCAAATCAGTCCTATGAAGAACTTAAACTTTCAGTGACTATCGCTTATTGAATGGAATTTGTAATATAGTATGAATGTATGAATTTTTTCTTATTATTTGCAAGAAAAATGAGATATTTAAATCTACGTATCCAAAAACAAACCAAAAAAAACCAGAAAAATGAAAATAAAAATCAAGACTTGCATTATAATGAAATTCTCACACTCCAAATTAATAAAATTTAATTGAAAAATTGGTATTCAACTGATAATATTAGAAAATAAATTATGAAAAAATGAAAGTTATAAAAAATTAGAATTCAATTAGAAAACACAAATTAACAAAATAATTGGATTAATAACCATTTAGATTTTTTAAATTTAAAAAGAACAATTTCTTTGTTACTTAAATAAATACGCTTTTAAAACGGGATGTGTACAATCTTTTAACTTAATTTACTATAATTATATCCAGATTTATGATTTATGATATCTAGTTTAAAGATGGATATTCGATGCAAGTTTTTTTAATTTATTTTTCAATGACATTTAATCAGTTGGTTGTTATAATTAATTACTTTTGTGATCTTTTATGTAATTATGTTTTAGTAACACTGATTTCTGTACTGAATGATTTTTGGAACTGAGAATATTCTGTGGCATGTAAATTATATTATAATTTTATATTAGGTTGGGGGGAATAAGTTCGTAATGTTTTTACCAAAGACTTTTATTTAAACAAAAAAAAATAATTATAACAATAAGTTATTCAATTATATATTCGCCGTTGCTGTTTAAAACCTCTTCCCACCTCTCGACCCATTTGTTGAGCACCATTCCACCAAAAATCGCATGGTCTGGTGTCAAAGATGTTATTTTAAAGACCTTTTTGTTATCGAAGGTATGGTTTAACAATGAGCGGAAAAGATGATAATCTGTCGGTGCAGGATCAGGAGAATACGGTGGATGCCGGAGGAACTTCCATTAGAGCTCTTGGAGTGCGGCTGTGACGATTTGTGCAACATGGGGCCTAGCGTTGTTGTGAAGGAGTATCTTTTGACCATGTCGATCAGGTCTTTTCAGTCGAATAGCCTCATTCACGCGGTGTAGCTGGAAAATGTAGAGCTCCTTGTTGACTGTGGCATTCTTTTCTAGCATTTCCGAGTGCACCAAGAGGTCCTTAAAAACTGGCTCTACAACGTCTTTGACACCAGACCAGGCGATGTTTGGCGGAACGGCATCAACAAATGGGTCGAGAGGTGGGAAGAGGTTATAAACAGCAACGGTGAATATATGATTGATTAACTTATTAATATAATTATTCTTTGTTGCTTAAATAAAATTTTTTGGTAAAAAAGCTACGAACTTATTCCCTACCCTAATAAAATGATTTAAAAATGCTTATGTTAAATATCATAATATTTTTAAACATTTTTCTTTTTAGTAATTTAATATCATTTCTTACCCATTGTTAATTTCGCAGCAGAGAAAGGATGACCAGAGCCTGACTAAAGCAGGGGCATGGCATACTGGGCAGTTGCACCGGACCCCCACATTATTGGGGCCCCAAATAGAATGGAAAGTTTATTTTACGATGTCAATCGAATGGAATTGTTTGCCTAATCGAATAGAAAGCTTGTTGTTGGGAAGCGGAGGGGGCCCATAAAAAGATTTTCCTCTTGGCCCTAATTAGGCAAAGTAGGGTCTTGCAGATGGCTGAGATTTTTAAAAACTTAAACTTTTGTTGAAAAGAAGCGGTAATGCAATAAATTGCTAGCTATTGATTTATGATATTACCTCTTCGTTTCACTATTATGAGGTAGGGAACTCATTATATGTTATTCATAATTTTTCTCCGTGTACAATTATTCAATCTTATAAATATTTTATTTTTATACATTCTTCAAAATTTTCATACTTAAATTCTAAATAATTTTGTAAATACAAATTGATAAATGAAAATATTTTAGCCCTAAAATTATAATATTTTTATGAATACTTTTCTTCTAAATTTAAATTGTTAATTCACAGACATAAATAACTTAGAACCGTAATTACATATATTTTGAATCTTTATGCAATTTTTTTCTCATAGCTTAGATTATTTTAGATTTGTTTATTTTTTCATCCCATGCAGTTTTCAAAGTTTATTCGAATTCAAAATATGTAATGCAAATTAAATACTGCCATATTTTATATTTTTGTTGATTTAACATGGATTATAGAAGTATGTACACAAATACCTTAGCATATTAATAATTGACTAGAAACTTTAATATAAGTCTTAAATAATATTTTTTGTTGGTGTCTTTTTTATAATGAAACAACAAAATTTACTCTTTATCATTTATTGAGTCATATTAAAAATATTCTGCATGAGTCAGAAAACACGATAAAACAAAATCTTGTGAAAAAAATTTGTGGATCCCGTATGAAAACTGTCTGAAACAGGAAATATTTCAGTATTAGTGCCTAAATAGGCAATCTTTAATAAAAAAAAAACGTTTTTTTAATATACATTATAATCCTAACTATCCAAACAACGTCTATCCGAATCACTTTCAGAATTTCAGAAAAGTAAATTGTGTTGAAGAAGAGAAGGAAAATGAAAGAAAAGAAAAAGCAAATGAAAAATAAAGATAAGAGAAAGGAAAAAATGAGTAAGAGAGAGAGACGTGTTACTTTTTTGAGGAATTAATAACATTCTGTTTAAAATTATTGGATGATAGTGCTGAATATATAGGAGAATGGATTATGAATCAAACACATTGGATTTCCAGTTGCAAATGATAGTCAACTTATTGAAAGTGTCGAGGAAAATGACCTTAAATGTCCAGGTTGAAGCAGATACGGTACCATTAGCTAGTTAAGCATTTACTGGCTTTGAAACTACATATATTCTACATATATACATGTATACATTCTATATATTCTACATATACACATACATATACATGAAACTATATATATTTTAAGTGGATGGAGCGTCAGCTTGAGTGTGATTACATGAAAATTCTCACTTCCAAGGAAATGCTGTGTTTTAGTTTCCCGAAAATGTATGAAGGTATGAAACTTACTCCGACCAAGATATTCAGCAAGCAGTGTCTTTCATTTACAGTACTAAACATACATACAGCATTAATGTACAGCATTTCTAAATACCTTAACATGTAAAAGTGTTGCCTTTTACTTAAATTATTATTTCTTTAAAATGTTTTTTTCCTGCCTTTTTCAACATACAATAATTAATTAAAATTGATCCTTTTCTCGAAAATATCACATTAACCGAATTTTTTATTATCCGAATTGAGTCTTGTCCCATCGATTGATTCAAGTTTCCTATGTTTCAACTCCCTTCCTAAAATTATGATCATGTATCAAATTCTTAGATACTTCTGTAAAATTGTTTTGAATATTATTACAATTAATATAAATAATTAAAAACATAATTTAACTTCTTTGGCTCATTTCATGATTAAGGAATATTTATTTTTTTAATATTTAACTACTTGCAATTATTTCAAGAATATTTAAGAATGAAAAATATAATATTAAAAGAGACTTTTTTATATTTGAATGACGATTTATCTTTGAATATATATACGCATATTTAATCATCGAATATGAAAATAATTTTCGGTTGACTCAAAATTATTGATTTTAATAATTGGTAAAATTTTGAGATGATTATTTAATATATAAAATATTACTTATTTCTTAACTATCAGTTTTAGTGTCTAAAGTTTGGTTATAAATCCAAATTGTTAGCTAAGATTTTGTTTTTCCTGTAAAATGGAAAAAGCCGCATTTTTCTCTGAGTGATTAGAAATTATGGCTTTCATATAATTTGTACAAATTTTACAAAAATAAATAAATAAATAAAAATATCATTAAACATTGCTTTTACGCGATTTTTTTTACAAAATTGTTTTCTCATATATACTCTAAGATTTTACTCGTGATTATTTTTAATAATCAATTTAATAACTGAAATGGGTTTTTTATTTACAACTCATATATCATCTGCCTAAATATCAGCTTAACTGGTAATCTATCTGTTAGAGCTCTGGTCTTGGTTTCGTGAATTCAAATCCCATTTTTAGCGGTTTTTAGCTAATTAAACAGGGACCTACAATTTAAAATGGCAAAGAATCTATTTTAAATTGTAGGTCCCTGCCTAATTAGCCCTTGTGGGCAGAAAATGACTGTTGAGCAACTAATGAATGAAAATGCTGGTATCCAACTACTTTCGAAGTAACTTTTTCTTAAAAATTAATTTTAATTTTCTTCCATCTTGTTTTCTTCCAATGGCTAAAATTCTACAGAAAATTGTAATTCATCAATCTTAATTTAATTTGATCATAAGGTTTATTAGACAATGTTATTTGAAATGAGGCAAAATGTTAGAAAAATATAGCGCAATGAATAAAATATGGTTAAAAAATAAGCAATATGGATATTGTGGTTAAAAATATGGTTAAAAAATAAGCAATATGGATATTTCATGAATTTTTATTGATCATCCCCTTTACAAAACAGCAGTAAATGAAATAGTTCTTTATGTATATTCAAAATTTTGCTTTATTTCAAAATGATTGCTCTTAAAACATGTAGGCTAAGTTTCATACAAATATCTTCGTTATCACTTGAGATATCTTATAAACAGGGGGTTTTGAAATTCTATGAAAAACAAGTTTGGCGAAAATCAATTTTAAAGGGATAGTTTCGTTTGTGATGGCGACGATGTTGCCAATTCTTTCTGAATTGATAAGCCAAACAACAGCTTCATACCTATGGCTATTAATCAGCATATTATTAAAAAAAACATATAAATTTAAGAAACTGTAAAAAAAAAAAAAAAAAAAAAAAAAACTACCCCTTTTTTTACCACTTCCAGTTTAAAAACGCAAATTCCTGTTTCATTTTTCAAAACACGTGACTTATTTAAAAATTTCTGTAACTTAATTTCTATTTGACATGCAGAAAAACAAAAAAAAAATTGTTTTAGAAACTGAAAAGTTCTGGGTACTAGATTCACAAATGAATAAACTAATTGTCATAAGTAGTCGAAATGAACTTTTCAAAATAGGAGGATACCTTAAAAATAAGATCAAAATATTTGCACTCAAAAATAATGACACTTTAATATAGATAATAGTTAATTGATATAACACCTATTTCCCAAATTACTTTTTTTTTTTGTTCCATTAATATCAGCAGCGCACAGTCAGTAAGCAAAAGTTTCGCAACATTTTTCCTATTTGAATGCTTCCTATGGCATAAAATAAAATATTTAAATATGTTTTGTAAATGACAGTTTCTCACGCTTTTTTAATTTTTTTTAAATTCCTGATACACTTTATCATGCATATGGTGTTCCCATTTAATTGAAAGTAGATGTTCGATGACATTTTTTCCGGTATCATTTATAATCGCATTTGGTAATTTCTTTTTGAAGTGTTAGCACCTATTTGATGGGGTGGACAGGTTGTCTTAATTAAGACCCATAAGTCAAATCATTGTCAAGAAACCAGTTAAGAGTGATGATATTAATCATCCAGTTTTAATCTGTTTGAAAGGGTGGTGCTTATTAATAAATCTCAAAACTTATTTGTTTTCAGTATAGAAATGATAACGGAACACGAACAGAATGAACTATTTTTTTGGATGAATAAATGAATGCAAATCTGTTGATATATTAAAGTAGGTTGCATATAACTCCATTGAAATTATCTAGTTTTTAAAATTTAGCAGAATTTTAATGAATTTAATTGATGCTTCTTTATGTTTTTAAAGGAGTCAAATTACATAATTTTGAATACGTAATTTGCGAAACTTTCGCCATATTTTTCTGCAGCATAAAAATAAATCCCTAAATCAGCAGTAAATTTTCACAGAACTTGATAATTCGAATTTGAGCTTAAATATTTAAAAAAATAATAATCCAAGTTATAAATATTTTTTTAAAAAAGGTATTGAATTTGAAGTAGTAAAAGTTTCTTATGTTTTTTCACTTTTGTGTATTAAATATTGACAACAAATATGTTTAAGAATTGTTGATTTAATTTATTAATTTTTTTATTTTTGTTTCCTTTTTATTACATTATTTTTGATGAGGATTTTTGAATAATTTGAAATTTCATTGATTTACACACGTCTTTTTCTGTTAATTCAGCATCTCCTTTATTTATCCCTTTGTATGAAATTCATAAATAACAGCGTAAGCCTCATACTTCAAAAATTCACAAATTTATAAATATAAAAGAAAATACTTAGTTATTTATTTGGTTTTATTGTAATTTTAAGAGATAAGAGATTTATACAATTGGTTTTTTTATTAATTTATAGTAAAAACATTTTCAACAACAAATCAATTTATATTAGTGAAAAAAATTTTTTTTACTTGCTAAATCGATTCAAATGATTAAAAATTCAACTATAGAAATACTTCTGATTTAATTATATCATCTGAAATTAATTTTCTACTCTATTCTTTTTGGAGTATTTTCGATTAAAATTTGATAGAAAATATGTTCGAAAAAATAAAATATTATAACATTCTTCGTAAATATTTTTGATTTCTAAATAACGGGCCTACAATGCAATTTCTCTAACACCTAATACTACAATGACTTGAAACTTTTGAACTGCTAAAACGGTTTTGTTAAAGATTACGATTTACTCGTGCTGTGTTGGTTATATTGAAAATATATGTGTTGCGCTTATATCGATAAAATATTCTGTATAGAAAAGTTGTCTTAGCTTGCATTGTCACATATCAGAGCATGGATTTGTAACAATATCAGAGAGATATAAAATCAAAATATAAATTACCATTTTCTTTATAAGACAAAATAAATGAAATATCAATACTTCTTACAATTATTTTTTGCATTTTTTTTTCTTTTATGTATAATATGTTAACCAGTTCTATGATTGATAAATTTATATTCAAAGAATAATATCCCATCGAATTAAGTATATATTAATGTTGTTTTTACTAATGACAATTGGACAAGCAAATCTCGTTATGCCTTGGCTATGCGAATTTAAGTCAATCGGGAGCGTCTTTTGTTTAATCAGAGCACCATAAAGGTGAAAGTACGACTTTTGCTCTTCAAACCCTCCGATAGATGGCAGCACCAGAGGATCTACTTCCTCAAATTTGGCAATGATCTGAAGGGGGAGTAAATTTCTCCAGACCATTGCACCCAAGGTAACTGCTCAACGACCGACCACAGGACTTTCGATTCCACAGATTTAACGAACACGTATCAAGCAGGTACTCGATGGGTCTTTGGCGGCATTGGGAATCGAACCCCACTCTTTCCGGACGGAAGGCCGATACCCTAACCACTAGGCTACCACGACCCATATGTATTAATGATTACATCCATAAGATTAATTTTACATCAGTAATTTCAGTGACACAAATCAGGATGTAAATTTTCAGAAACCATTCTATATGGAAGTGGATGCTGTTCGTTGTGGAGAGGAATGAAAATATGTAAGTTGCTATAGGACCTTGTAGAAATCAATTCTTTTCATGATGCATTTGAAACTTTAAAAAAGAAGTACTTATTACAAAATCAAAAAATATCAGAATTTTCAGATTAGAAAAGTTTGGTTTAAAATTAAAACGGATAAAATAAGTAATAAATTAGATGCTATTTTTTTAAAAAATTTCTTTTAAATGAATTTAGTATTTTAAACAATTTTTCAATGATTTTTGTACGTAGCTCTTTAACTTTTTATAGTTACATTTTATTAAAATTAGATTATATATTTTTCTGCGAATAATTAATCTTTGTGATCTCTGAGATTTTAATTAATTTCACGATTTATCTAATTTTTTTTATAAATTAAATAACTTGTTACTAAATTATCATTTCAAATGCTTATATGATTTATAAAAGATTGACAAAAATGGGAACTGCTAAACTATCGACTGGGTGCCAATTACGAACCCCAGAAAGATCATCGAATTCACAGTCCGTGTCCGAAGAGTTATCTTCGTCATAAAAATATAATTCTTTATTGCTTGAATCTCCAGCATAATGTTCATACATCGTAATATTTTCACATATAGAACTAGCTACTAGAATAACTTCTGTAAGCACTTATATATATACACACAAACAAGAATAGCGAAGTGACAATATAGCATTTCAATAATTTGTTCTGGCCATCTGAAGGCGATTGACGAAGGCGTTTCAGGTCAGCGTGTCAGCTCACATGGAACATATCATTAGACAGATATTTCCAAGATAACTTGATTGGAAATGTGCATCCCCTATATCAATGCTACATTTGATTTAAATTTACATTTATAAATTTTCCACGGAATTTGAAAATTCCCCAAGTTCCACTAGTTAGGAGTTTTTCAATACTATCAATGCTGATGTCAAATTGATATAATCAGGATCACCAATCGATCTTTCTGCTATTTTCATTCTACTTTTAATAATTTAAAATTAACTACATGCGCATTAATTTCCTGTTTACTCCAGAATTTGACTTAACATGTTTTGAAATTTTTCATATTGTTGATAGCTTCACACTACTCAAATTTTCAGTACACATATTTTAACCATTGTTTAAAATACTAAGATCAAGGTAATTACAAAAAATGAGGGGATAAATCCTATCATATAAACTAATGATCAATATAGTGTTTATATATATATATATATATATATATATATATATATATATAAATATATATATATATATATATATATATATATATATATATATATATATATATATATATATATATATATATATATATATATATATATAGCCCAAATATTTTATTTATTTATTTATTTTGTAAAATCTGTTTTTATAGTACAATTTTAAAAATAATTCATTTCATCATTTTATTTTTCTATAATAAACAACAATTTTTATACAGCAATATAATTGTATAACATAATTGCAAAATAATATAATAAATATTACAAATATTATAACAAGGAAAATAATTAAACCATACGTTAGTGCCAATGTATACAGTGTGCAAATTTTGCATTTAAAACTGGCAGATATTGAATTATATATTTATATATTGCTGCTAAAATTATATTTAATGTAAATTTGTACTGTAATATATATTTTTAAAAGAAATAATTCCAGAAACTTGGTCTGGTTTTCATCTTTCTTTGAATTTTTTCCGGACATAAGGCAAATTTCAAAGTAATTTAAAACATTTAAATGACAAAAGACATTAAGTTTCTATATAAAAATATTTAGTTGATAGATAAATAAGTGTTAACATAAAGTAAGGTTGTAAAACTAAAACTTAAGTTGAATTTTATATTTTTAATATTTTATAATTATTTTCAGCTGACTGTTTTGACTAATAAAGACAGCACTAGCTCTATCAGAAGAATGATCATGGAAATAATGACAAATGATTTGTCAAAGCAGTATCATTAAAATTGGAGTACAGGTGTTAGCATCCATTTTCCACCCTTCAGAATGTTATAAATTGGATTACAGGTTTGCATTTTATTTTTAAACTTTCTAAGGTGAACTACTTGTACAAATAAACTTTAAAAGTAATATAATGCTACATGAAAACATGCATTACAGGAAAAACAAAAACTTGCAATTAATGAAATGTTGCATAAATAATAAGAATTATTTTTATCGATCTTTTTATTAATATTTAAGTGAAATGTTTCTTTATAAATGATAATAATTTAAATTAACATTAGTTATATTATTTAATTTTATGGTGTCATATATAATATTATTGATCTACTTATTTAGTTTTAATTAATTATTAATTTAGTTTTTATTAAATTTATTTATAAAATTTTAAAAACTTTGTCATTATATTTTAATTCGATAGATGGCAGTGCAAAAAAATTGTAACAAGTACAAAATGTAATCGGTAAAATGCTTGTTACTTTAAAAGTAACTGTACTCAGTACGTACAAAGTACAGGAAAAGTAACAAGGTCCCATCCCTACTCAGCTCACTAAATCTCACATTGGCACTTTTGCAACACCGGATGCTCGTTTCGCACACATACATATTGATTTTATTGGATCCTTACCTTCTTCTGAGGGAAAACAATATTTTTGAACATTATCGACAGATTTACAAGATGGCCTGAAGTCATTCCGACAGAAGATATGACTGCAGAAACAACTGCCTGTGCAATAGTACACGGGTGGATCTTAAGATTTGGATCACCTGTCACTATTACTACAGACCAAGGACGAAACTTCGAATCACACTTATTTCACGAACTCACAAATATGTTAAGGTGTAATAGAATTCGAACCTCACCTTATCATTCTCAAGCTAATGGCATTACCGAACGAATGCATCGACACCTTAAGAGCTCACAATCAAACAAATTGGACAGAAATTTTGCCAATCGTATTATTAGGTTTACGCACGGCTCTTAAAAACGACATAAAAGCAACTAGTACCCAACTAGTGTATGGCACAACTCTTAGATTACCATGTGACCTCGTTTCAAGTAATTTAACTATTCAGTGTGTTAACTCAACTTATGTATCAAACTTAATTAACATGATGTGAGAGAATTTAACCCAATTACCACCGCAATCCACGGGATATCCAAAACATATGTAAATTCTTCACTAAAAACTTGTACTCATGTATTTTTAAGATCGGATAAGGTTTACCCACGACTATAGCACCTTCTTACACTGGACGACATTTAGTTACCAATAGAACAGATAAAAATTTTGTTTTGGACATTAACGGTAAACCTTACACCGTTTCCATCGATCGATTAAAACCAGCATATCAGTTCTCAGATGAAATGGATAATGTTGAATTAACCATGTCAAACAAAACTGCTGATAGTCCTGACGTTCAGACTCCTTCACAACCACTGCACAGTACTAGATACGGTAGGAGAGTACATTTTCCAAAACATTTAATTACTGAATATGTAATATAGATAAATAATGTCTTGTTTATATTAAACTAAATATACTGCAAATTAATAAACTGAAATATGTGTAAAATATTACGAAGTATATAAATTCATGGTTTATTCTGTATTAAATCACCAATATATGTCAACAGTTAGTTATAATTCATATTATTCAAAATAGCAACATGTTTTGTATGTTTGTATATTTTTCTTTGTAACGCGAACTAAGTCGCTGGGGGGATAATCTGTAGTGATCCCTTTCTCAGGTCCTTAATTAGTAACGGAAATGGCATTTCCCCTTCTCAACCCATCTGGAAAGGGGTGAAATAAACATGGAGGAATGAATTATATTCCTTCCTCCATGGAGTCCTTCCTCCTTATATTCCTTCATCCCATGGAAATAAATTCCACACTTCGATGTATGGACGCACAGTTCGGACAGGAAATGCATTCCGACCCCCTTTTTCCTCTTGGGGGAAGCAGGCGCGCAGGAGAACGTGATATACCAGTTGAGCAGAAGAGTAGGAACGACCCTAACCACTTGGTACGCGACCATCTTGTGATGTAGTAGAATGTAATAAACGCTTCCTTGAATTGACATCTTGATTCTGTTCTTCGCATTGAACACGACCAATATTAATCCCAAAAAATATTAACAATATTTCATCTTTTGTACAAAAGCCACCCTTTTATAGATTATCCTTATTTACCATTTTTGCTTACTTTCCTGCTCATTTATTATTTTTTTTACAAGCAAAACTGCAGTTATTCTAATATACCACTTTAGTAGCGGTCCAAAGTCCCTTTTCCTTGATCTCATTATGTTTTGCTACAGTATATGCATTATTTATAAACGTATTAACTATTATTTATTTACATATAAATATTATATAAGAAGTTATTGGAAAGTTCATAATTTTTAACCGTTTCAGGGTAAACGATCCGTACAAGCATTTCTTAGGAAACGTTTTGGCAGTACGATGCACAAAAACATAGCTGGAATGAGCCCAGATTATCCAGCAATGCATCTTAGAAAGGACAGGTGATGAATTATATCATACAAGCTAGAATGATTTCTAATGATCACAATTACGATATTTATTAATATTTAATTTCCATGTATTGGTTTCCTTTAATATTTTACTCATCAAAGGTAGAGAGAGAAAGAGTAATATAAGTAAACATAAGTCATCTCTTTAAGTTTCCAATAAACAAAAACATCGGCAGTTCTGATAGTTCTATGAATAATTGATTTTTTGTAGGGTTTCATTATACTAGCTATGTTTCAATTTATTTTACTTTTTGACACATGCTTACATATATACACACATATACATACATATGGCACACATATACATACATACATTTCTTTTCGAATTACGAAAACCAGATTACAATTACATATTATTCATTAGAAAGTGAATATTTTTACAAGATAAGTGAACCAATTAGGCTTATAGATGAAAGTATTCTAAAAGTTAAGAAGCTTCTAAAGCTTATTTTCTAAAAGACTAGAAAAATGTTTCAAAAGATTCTGATGTACAAATAGAACACATTTACACATTTTATATTTACGTTTCTCAGTGCTTCTAAATTTTCAGCTCTCAGTCATTATTTTGAACTTTGTTATCCTATTTGTAAACAGTTTCTATTTCTTTTCATTAATTTCAAAGTTTGATAGTACCTTTTGGTTCATAAAATTTTTGGAATAATTTTAATAGCGCATTCAAAAAATATTTATTAAAATGGGAACATGGTAAATTAGAGGAAAAATACTATTGAATGCCAATTTAAAGTCATATGAAAGCTTATGTGATTATCTAAAATGATTTCAAAACTAATTACGTTAGGATTTAAATTTTTAATTTTGTAAGTTTTCCTTTATGTAACGTTACGCTCTGTAACGAAACAACTCAAAAAAGTTGAAGCTGAGCTGACATCTACCCGATATCGTATTTCGAAAGATTTAATTAATTTTACTGAATAAAACTCAGAATGAGAAACGAAACTAACATTTAATGAAGCACACTAAACACTACAAACTACATGAACAAAAGTTACAAGGTCTACTGAAGAGAAAAATAATATCAACATATGACGTCAGCTCGTGCGGGATGCGCACGGCACATGATTGGTAGGTGAAGTGCTGCCATTCGTAACATCCTCCCCTCTTTTTGAGGAGCTGGATAGCTACTCAAAAACATCAGTTACAGTCACTAGGTTCAGTTTTTTAAGTCTCCTTATGGCACGACCACACCTGGTAACTTGAGGTTGTATGACTCGGCGATTTCACAGATTCAGTCTGTTGAATACACTGCAGTGGCAAGGTCTCCAAGTCATCTCCACTGACTTCGAGCGGAAACACACGCTGAATTGGACGCACTATTGTAGAAGACTGAGTTTTTAATTTCATAGTTCTTACTTCCCATACAACCTCATACGTCTATTGGACGTCTTTTAAAGATCCATAGAGTCCAAAAGACGTCCTGGATACCTTTTGGATGTCATAAAGACGTCCATGGTTAGATGTGAACTGGATGGTCTTCTATCGACTATATATGAACGACGGATTGACATCCACGATGGATGAGTTTTGGATTATTAGCATTTGGATCTGTAATAGACGTAATTTATATGTCCATGATAGATGTAATTTGGACGTGCATGGTGGACGTACTTAAGACGTTCATAAAGGATGTTATCGTGACATGTATTAAAAGTAGGTAATTAACTGCAATTGTAATTATTCATGTTTATTGCTTCCATAATTTTAAAATATCGTTTGCCTCACAGTCTGCAGTCGTTTATTGCTACGTTAAGAAGTGTTTAACGAAGTAAGTTAAAAAATAATTGCTTTTCTTTTTAAATAACTTATTTTTATTCCAAAGAAGTCATAATAGAAATAAGGTTTAAAAACTGAGTAGTGTTATCTAAGTGTAGAAAACCATGTTTAAAGTGTTTTTTTACTTAAAAAAAATTACATTTGTAACTATTTTAAATTAACGTTAAAAGGTAAATATTGCTTTCATTTATAAATTTTGCTTGATAGCAGAATGTAATAATTTTTTTATGTCATTAAATTTTAAAATTATTTTTAGGCTAAAATTGCAAACATTGCGATTAGGATGAAAATTGCTGGATGAAAATACCACAAAGTAATTTTCTTTAGTAAAAACCATTTTTTTCTCTCCAAAATTACTTAAATTTATTATTATTTTCTCATACAATGACTTATGTATTTATATCTTGATTTCAACAAGATAAAAATTAATCAATATTTGGATTTGATTCTAAGATTTAATGTTAGACTAAAATACTTTTTACTGTTGAATTAAAAATCTGAGTGTTTTTTTTTATTGAATATCAAATTTTAAATCAATAATTCAAGGTTTTGCTACTTAGCTAGAAAAAATTATATTACCCAATTATTTTAATGTATGCTGGACTAATATTTCAAATGAAGAGCTATTAAAATGTATACTTGAAAATTAATTTTTGTATTTTGTAGTTAAATGGAAGATGTTTATTTCCCATACGAGATTTGGAATTCTTACTTTTCTGGAGAACTTCTCTTGTTGTCTACTAAAGGTTCTAGAATTTGAAGTAAGCATTTTTTTATTTTTTATTTTAAGGAAAAATGATGTTTAAGATTATGTAAAATCATTTAGTATGAAATGTTTACATCTTCAGTGATTAAGCATTTAGAATGTGACTGTGTGATCTGTGAATGTGATTTTCTATAATATTTTCTGTATACTTAATTTGGTAGCAAAATTTCCTACTTCCATAATGCTTGTGATGCTGGATATTTTTTATATTCTTGTTTTGTATTAGTTTGTTTAATACTCTTACAAAAACTATCTGATCATAATATCTTAAAATAAATTATTTTTTTAATCGCACTTTAAATATCCAAGTAAATTAATATAAGAATGCTCACACATTTTCAGGAAAAAAATCATAAGTTATAATAGCAAATGAAACTCTTAATACATTGATTTCATATTCACTAAAGTTATTTTTAAGTCAATATAGTTAAAACCTTTTTGTATGAGAAGAATTTAGTTTATTGTAAAAAAAAAAAATGAAATTAGTAACTAACTGAAATTCAAACCATTTGCTTGCATGTGTATGCCCTGAAAGGAAGTTAAGAAGCATGCTCTCTGTGAAATTAAAAAGCAAAATGATTACGTAAACAGAACAACGAACAGTTTCTGGAATGAATATTATACGTGTACTTCCATTCAAATTCTGTTGATTAATTTGATTTAATAAATGATTCTCTGATTTAGATTTAAACAGAAATATCAATATTCTTCTATTTTTAATTGTATTCCTTTAAAGTTATTTTGTAGTAGTTCACTTTTCTACAGACTTCAAAGACTTTACTGGCAAAAATAAGCTGAATGGCATCTACGTTTCACACAATGACCTGATTTTTAGTTCTATTAAATATGTCTTCTTTATTAATCTAATTTGAATATTATTACAAAAGATGTACACATTTGATCACAATAAACATCATTTATTTATTGAATATTGATTGGAAATTCATTTTTTCTATAGTGTTTCATATTCTGCTCTGCTTTGCATGAAAAATTGCTTATGATGGGCTGAACCTAGTTTCAAATAAATTGAATAAATTGTTAGCTTTTTATATTTAAGATTTTAAATTTTTTTATTGTGTTATGCCTTAATTATTTTGGTTAATAAAGTTTAATTGTATTTTTAAGAGGTAAAATGTACATCATTTATAAATTCTAAATTTTGTTTTCCTTTTCAGTTAAATGAGAATAACAAATTTATATACCTGAGGGTAAGATTAAATTTAAAATGAAAAAAAAATTTAATTTTTCTATATTTATGCTTATTTGGAACTAATGTAGAGCAAAAGAAAATAAATCCTTTAAAGGATTAAAAACATGGCAATTTGTTTCTACTGAGTGCAATTTGTAAATAAATATATCATGTATTAAATTTTATTAAGAGTTTACTGTTGTAAAAATGTTTAATCAAAACATTTAATATATTCCTTAGTAAACAACATTTCTGTTTATATTTAGCACTAATATGTAAATTCAATTCTATATTTTATTATTTAAGTTCTGTTCTTTTAATGGTAATGTTAAATTTTACCTATTAATCTAACTCTTGTTTTACTAATTTGAAGATTCATTACAAATTTTAAACATTTTGTAATTTCAGTTATTTAATAACCAATTCCAAAGGGTAAAATATTAAATAGTATATTTTTTCCAGAAACTAATCCCTTAGGTTTAGCATATAATAATGAAAAAGATAAACATTTCTAAAATTGGTATTATGATATTTGACGTGCCATGTATCTAAACTGGACCAAAATGAGGCGTCTACTGGATTAGAGTACATCCACCTGATGTCATATCAACGACCAATATAATAGACCAACAACTCCCCTATTGGCTGCTTCCAAAAAATGACACGCCATCTTGGAAGACTTTCCTGAACATTTTTGACACCAGGTGGCGTAAAAAGCATATCAAGTTCTCAAGTGACTGAATTTACTAACATTGTGTTGTGTAGCATTTTACAGTTGATACTTATTGTTTTTATAGTCTCTAAATACTTTTATTATAATAAAATGCCAAAAACATGCTTTTGTCCTGGCTGTAAAAGCGGCTACAAATCGGATATTAATGTAAGAAAGAGGAATGGGGAAAAACTACCAAGCCTTTTTAGTGCACCAAAGGTATACAACGTGCAAAATATATTTCATCTACTTTTATTTTCAATGAATAATTTTTATCTTGATAAGTTATATTATGTTGTAAAATGAATAAAATGTATGCATTTGTATTAATTTTTGCGATCTGGCATGCAATCGGCGATTGAATTTTGTTATCAAAATATAATAAATTATCTAGTTTAGTTCTTTTTTGTTATCAAATAATTGCTGGTTAATTAAAATGCAACCATTTCAGGTTGTTGATTGTGTTTTTCTTTTTTATTTATGGATATTGTGTATTGTGAAAAAATTTAAAAATACTTGTAAGTAATTCATCAAATATTTAGATATCAATCTAACTTTACCCCCATGTTTCTCTTATTGCCTTGTTTATTTTAAATTGCCTTCTTTATTTATTGAATTAAATTATATTATTGAATTAAATTGTATGTAAATATAATTTAGTATCAATACAAAAGCTAAAATTAAGAAAATCCCTTAAGTGACTGATTCACTGATTTAAATAAAACAGGAAAATATAATTATAACTTGGTATTAACAAAGCTGATATACTCATAAGTAAACATATAATTATAACTTTGTTGTTAATTTATTCTGCATATTATAATGTATTATTGATTTAGGATCCAAACTTGCTTGAAAAATGGAGACGGGCAATTCCTCGGGCTGACAAGCAATTGACTTCTTCAGATGTAGTGTGTTCTTTGCACTTTAAAGAAGAAGACTTAGATAGCTATTATACACAAAAGTTATCAGATGGAGTTGTAAGTTATTTGTGTTGTATAAATTTTTTGAAATGTATTAATACATTTTTTAATGTTTTGTGAATATATGTGCTTAGGTGTGGAAACTGCCAAAGGAAGGCCAAATTTGATGAAAGATGCTATTCCAAGCATCTTCCCAAATTTGCCCAAGTACTTTTCATCAAGCACAAGAAAAAGAAAACTGCCTGCTGTTAGAAATACAGCAAAGAAAGTATGTGACAATTCATCAGTGAAAAATGAGCAAACTTCTATGCATGGTAAGCAATTTATCATTGTCAAGAAAAATTTATCAGTAATTGAATACTTAATAAATGATTTCCAATCAAACTCATTCAGTTCTATAAATATTTTATAGATTATTATTCAAAGTGTATTGAAATTTACAAAATGAATTTCAATTGATTATTTCAGTAGGTTATTTTTTTAAAAAGTAATCTCATTCAAATTAACTGCTTCATCTTAGCAAATTTGTAATTTGCATTCATAAAAATTTTTACTATTTAAAGATTTGTTGCTTTTAGGTGAAAGTTTGCTACGTACATTTGATCAAAGAATGTCATTTGCTTTTATTTATAATTTATCCAATAAACTAGAATGGTGATATGAAATATATGTAAAAATTTTGTTAGAATTTATGATCTTAGATTGAAGCATTTTTTTTAGAATTTGTTTCTATTTATTTATTTAAAAATTAAAATAATCTTTTTAAATTCCGTTACAGAAAATATTATAGAATCAATACCTGAAATTGACCATGATACACTGGAGTCCTCATTACCAACACCTGAATTTAATTTTGAATATTTAAAAACACATTTACACCAGCATCTCTTTATGTCTGCTCAATGGTCATACTCTATTACAAGGGATTCTGTGGTTCTTTTGTTCTGGACTACTGATCATTGTTTAGAAAGGTGGATTGTAATAAATGAAAATCTTAATGTCAAAGTATGCTTACTATTATTCTATTTGTTTAAATTTTTGCACAGTTTTAATTTTATTTGCTAAGAAGCTTTCAATTTTATTAGGTTTTCTTAAAAGGAATTTTAACTACAATTGGAAACAGTTGCAGGCTAACAGCAATGGAAAGTATATGTGATTTGATTAAAAATGTGGAGAAGTATATTATCTGTGCTGATGCTAGGAATATGTAAGTAAAATAATTTTCTCATTTATTAAATACAAATAAACATTGTTATGTATTAAAATTACTTATTTTATATTTATAGAGGAAAAAACTGCTCAGGTTATGTTCCTAGCAATTTTTACATAAAAAAATCTGGTTGTTGTAAAAATTGCTTCCAACAGCAACCTAAAATTGGTCCTAGACATGTTTCCAACAGTTTTCTTCTGTTGAAGAAGAGACAATATCTTCATAATACTTTACGACAAAATGCAAGGCTTAAAATGAAGGTAAAGTTTCTAACAGAAATTAATTTATTAAAAAAATTTTCCTTAGTATTTTTTAAAATCTTCTGAATATAAATGCAGTTTTTTTCACTTCATTGTAATTTTCAAATACTAAACAATTTATTACCATTTCATTAAAAGTTATAAATAATAAATTACTAAAACATTTTGCTTTCTATAAATTGCAAATTGCTCTTTTCTTTTAGACAAGTTTTTCACATACAGCTTCTTACAATTATCATTTTATATTATTTCACAATTGCTTTCTTATAAATCGAGAAGTTGTACCATAAAGAAATAAGTGCACTATTTATAAGTGATAGCTCACTATTCTTTTCTAGGTACATAGTCCACTAAATTGACTGATATTTTCTTATATAGGTAGATAAGTTACAACAAAAATTTACTAGAGCCAAGAAAGAATGCATGAATTTCAAAGAGAAGAAAATTTCTGATATTGTTTCTGATCTTCCTGAGAATCAACGTGAAGCTATGGAAACATGTTTAAAAGCATCACAGTGTAAAGAAAAGGGAATGAGGTACTCACATAAGTGGATTTATGAGTGTGTTTTATTGAAAATAAAAAGTACAAAAACATATAATCATTTAAGGAAACATGAATTATTAAAGTTACCTTCACCTAGCACATTATACCAATATTTAAAAAAAATTAAAGGATGTTACGGTTTTCAACCTGTTATTTTCAAGTGTTTGGAACAAAAATCAAAAGTAATGGCTGAGATAGACAGACATGGTAATTATTCATCAATAATTAATACGTAAAAATTATTTAGTTTATTAAATAAAATACCTGAATCTTTTGTTTGTAAATTCTATAATTTAGGATCATTGTTAATTGATGAAATGAAGCTGTCACCAACACTCACATTTGATAAATCCACATTAGAGATTCATGGCTTTACAGACCTCGGTAAATATACGCCAATTAAACATGCATCTGAAAAAGGTGATCATGCCCTGGTGCTCATGTTTCAACCTTTTAAAGGGAAATGGGTGCAGACAATTGCTTGTTTTTTAAGTAAAGGTGCTACATCAGGTAATATATTTTTTTATTCACATTATTAATGGTTTTTTTAATGCATGCACCTATTTTTTATTTTGTGTACTTTCCACATATTAAAAAAATATTACATTTCATTCAAAATATAATTTATAGGCACGATTTTACATCAAATTGTTATTGAAGGAATAATTTTGTTAGAACAGTCTGGATTTTTTGTTGATGTTGTTGTCAGTGATGGTGCATCATGGAACAGAAAAATGTGGGAAAAATTTGGGATTGACCTTGAAAATGTAAGCTGTGAACACATTTATGATCCAAGTAGAAGACTATGGTTTGTTTCAGATTTTCCACATTTAATGAAAACTTTTAGGAATTCCATTGTGAAGAACAAGATAACTCTAGTAAGTTAAATCACTGGCCCATTAGGGAATTTATTTCTTCTTTCTTAAGCACTATTACTATTTTTATTTATTCTCTTTTGAGTCATTTAAAATTATTTTATATAATTATGTTTATATAAAATAGTTATAACAAATATGTGAATTATTAATCAAGCAATAAATACAAATGGTATTATTCTTACTTTAACCTTGTGACATTAAACATTTCAATTAGTCCTTACCATAAAATTATTTTCTGTTTAGTATAAATTTTATAAAACATCAATTTTTCTACTTATGTTGTTAATATTTCTGTGTTAATGTTTAATACTTTTTCAACTATACTTTATCAAACTGACATTAAATGAAGCTATTAATTCTCTCTTTGTCTTAAACATCATTTTAATATTAAACAAAAATATTTCAGACTCCTGATGGCGTAGTTGATTTAAAGTTTTGGGATGCTATTATTCTGTCAGATTCACCAAACAGTTTCAGTTTAAAAGTATGTCCGAAATTAACTGAAGATCATATACGGCCAAAGTTTTTTCAGAAAATGAATGTTGGAATGGCTTTTCAAGTATTTTCCTTAATTTCATATTAAACATGATAATTTTATTTTATTTTATTTTAAAACACATTTTCATCTTGCAGTTTTTTAGTGCATCTGTTGCTGCTGCAATGACTGTGTATAAATCAAGTAACTATAATCTACAAAATTGTGATGGTTGTGTTCAGTTTGTGAAGCGTGTGAATCAATTGATTGATAACATGAACTCAAGGACACCTGTAACAGCTCTGAAATTAGATTCATCTTGTTATAATGTAATTATAAAAATTTATAATATTGAGTATATGTGCTTTTTAACTTGTTTTGTTGTCCAAGAAATTTGTGCCTAATTATTTTAATATCACATGTCATAATAAACTTAAGATATCAATTTTTGATATATATATCTTTAATTTGATCTATTCTTTTTTATTGTAAAGACTATGTTTTATAGGAAATCAAGTCTTTCATTAATTATCTTGATGAGTGGCAGAAATTATCTAAGGAAGCAAAATCTAATTTTCTTACTGGCTCTACCTACTATGGATTAAAAATAACTTTAGCTGCTACTTTAGAAATTTCTAAATTTTTAATTAATAAGTGTGGTTTTACTTACTTAATGACAGCTAGATTAAATCAGGATTCTTTGGAGGTTTGGTATTTGATACTTATTCACTGTTTTTTAAATCTTGAAGTGTTGTTCAGTTTATTGATCTATTCATTTTATTTTCAGAAATTTTTTGGAATTATGAGACATGCCTGTGGTTGTAATGATCATCCTAACTCATCTGTTTTTCTTCAAGTATTCCGTCTCATTGGAACATATTCTTTAATAAAACCTCCCATAAATTCAAATGTTGATGGATCAGGATTTCTAAAGACTTTATTAGAATTTGATTTCAATAACACTGAAAATACTAAGAAATTAGAATGGAATGAAAAAATAGATGCTATGATAGAAAATAGTTCCTATTTATTTCAGGCATCAGCTACACTGCAAAATGATCACAACTACAATTTATTTGATTCAAATGATATGGTTGTGGGTTATTTTTCAGGCTATGTTGCAAGAAAGGCCAAAAAATTTACATCTTGTGAATCTTGCAGAAATTCTTTAGTTGATGAAATGGGGGATAAACAATGCTCTACAAATTCATTAATTGAGGCCAAAAATAACGGTGGTCTTTTAACACCATCCACAAATCTTGCTCTACTAATAAATATTTTAGAAAGTGCTGCAATGCAAGTTTTAAGCACAGAAAAGTTAAGCATCTTTACTTTAAATGGCATATTTGAGAGCTTAGAAACTAAGAAATTACCATTAGTAGGCTGCTTAAATCATCAACATTCTTTAAGTGCTTCAATTATAAATTTTTTTTTGATTACCAGGATGCATTTTATATGTGACAGAGCGAATAAAATTGATGCAGCTAAAGTTAATAAAACAAAAAAATATAGAAAATTATCAAAATTATAATTTTTTTGTATAGGTGAGTCGCTGGAAGCTCAGTGGTAGAGCACTAGCTTCCAATTTTTTATTCTTAATGAAAATTATAACTTTATCTTAGACGACTTGGGGTCCACTCAGCCTCAGAACAATGAGGACCAGAAGTAATTCTGGGTAACATAGGCTGTCTGAGTACAGTGTCAACAAATTTTTTCCCTTTGTCATTACTTTAAAGCTCTACCTTTATGACACTTTAATCCAGACTTTTTGTGCCTATGTTATGTCATAATTTAAAATT
Source organism: Latrodectus hesperus (assembly GCA_037975125.1). Classification (NCBI taxonomy): domain Eukaryota; kingdom Metazoa; phylum Arthropoda; class Arachnida; order Araneae; family Theridiidae; genus Latrodectus; species Latrodectus hesperus. Next base: position 40,972 of record JAJQOW010001476.1, read on the forward strand.
ATGTGTGCATGCAGATGTGAAATTGTATTTGTGTGTGTGTGTGTGTGTGTTTTTTTTTTTTCTGGCATTTGCCTGGATAAACATTTAGTTGTTCTTGTAAAATTAACATTTATAATATTTGTATTTGGAAATAATTAAATATGTTTACCAAGAAGTATGTAATTATTTTCCATGTATTCATAATAATAAATAAATTTTAACAACTTTACAGGGATGTTAGATGAAACATATGCACAAAAAATATTGAATATTTTATTTTATAATTTGATAACTATTGTAATTTTAAGTATTTATATTTTTGTGTTTATAAGTGCTAAACATTTAAAACAATTTCAAATATTTGCATAATTTATTTAAGGAAATGTTTATTATAATTTTTATTTCTACCATATTTATATCATTTTTAATTTGATCTTGAGTAACAAACTTGACATATACCTGTATTCTTTTTGTATTTGCATTGAATTTGATCTTGTTAATTTTACTTTAAATTAAATTCACTAAATTTTCAAATTATTCCTTTTATATGCTTTTTCTCAGTTTTATGTATTACTATGTATTTTTTGATATTTAATAAAGTTATTATTTTCTTTTAGAAAAAACCCAACTCATAGTCAAGCAAAAGTTAGATACACAATACAAAGTTAGTGAAATTTCCATGACACAAATATTCATACTTGACTGACATTGTTGGATGCATTGAACCATATATCCCATTTAACTAAATACTCTATTTTTCATGAGTTACTATTATTTTAAAAAAGTGACTCTGTGAAGTAGGATATTTGGTTTGTAATTCATATTAAATGAAGGAAAAAGATTTAGTTTAATTTGCACTTTTTGTTATTGCTGTCTTTTTAAAGAAATGTAAATTTAGATTTTTATTATATTATTCAGGAAAAATAATGAAAAATAAAAAAGCCTATTGTAGTTGATGATTTGTAACTAAATTTAAGTAGTTCCTACCTATAATTTTAAGAAATGTTATATTTAAATAATTATTTAATTACATAACATAGTTATTGGTTATAATGAATTTAAGAAATATTTAATTTTTAATTGTGTAAAAAATGAATTACAATAAAATGTGCAACATCATAGCAAAATATATTAAAAGCTTTAACAAGGGATAAAAGAATTTATAAAATTAGAATAACAAAAAAATTAATATTAAAATTATTTTCTATAAAAATCACTAGAATAATTAAATTGAAATGTAAAACTTAAATTTGATTCAAATTAGATATTAATTTTAATATCATAACTATATTTATATTTAAAGATAATTGAATAGAATTTGATTTCCTATTAAAATATATTGAATTTTAATTAATTATTCTAAAATATGAAATTCAATTTCTAAAATTACAATTAATGGTAAAATGCATTAAAATAATGTATCTATCAAAATATCTTTCAGCTTTATAAACTATCTATTAAATGGTTAAACACAGAGGAAATAAAAATAAATAATCAAGGGAAAACATCAATAATTAAATATAACTATTCATATAATATTGATAATATATATAGATACAATGAATTTTTTAAAATATATGTTACTCTATCCACAAAAACGAAAGTAAAATTGGTTCTATTCTGCATAACACCTAACAATAAAATGTCAGATTTTGTATTTCCATTATCATTTGTTTTACTATAATCAATGACAGATTAATATTCAATATATTTATCATATAAATTCAACTATTTCACATTATTTTCAGTTTCATTTAATTATTTTTAAAGATATTTTTTCCCATAGACATCAATGCATTTCCCACTCGATAGGGGTATCTCGCATCGGTCACGCCGCCTAGCGGCAATTAAAATTTTGGCGTGCCGTTATTTTTGGCAAGATGTACGTCTTATTCATATTAGTCTGTGTGTCATATCGACGTCTATTGGAAGAAATTGTGTTGTATTGCGCTGTTACTATATTATAGTTGATTTGATTTTGTATTGTTTAAATAATTATTTTTTATATATATGCTTTATTAAATGTATAGGAATATATATTAGATTTATTTTTCTAAAACTTATGTGAATTTTATGCTGTAAATAATAATTATTATTATGACTACATAATGTGTGGATGTTGCCAAAATTAATACAGTAATTTAAATTATAAAATGTTTTTAATTATAAAATATTTATATTTTTTTGTATTGTTTCAGTGCCACTTTTTAAGCTTGTCTGGGGGAACTTCTTCCGGGAATAGCACCATAAGCATCATTAAAAAAATTGATGGCCAATAAACTTGCACCTGAGTTCAGTTATTTTGGTTCTAGGGATAAGAAATCCTTTAATGGACTGAATATGAAGCAGTTACATTTAGGTAAGTGCAATGTTTGAATAAGCATGTCATTGAAAGTTTTCTTTTGTAGAAATGATGAAAAAATACACTTTTCTCATAAAAATTTTTTTTAATGAAATGTATTTATGTAAGCGCTGATATATAAATTCAATTCTCTGTTTGATTACTTAAGCAAAGTTTTCATTATAAAAGTAATGTTCAATTCTATCTGATAATTTGAAGGTGTTTGTAACATACTTTAAATATTTTGTAATTTTAATTATTTAATCAAACACAAAGGTTACCATATTTACAAAGCTGATATTTCTCAGAAATTGAATTACTAAATTTATATTTAAAACATTTACTGAATTAAAATAAAAATATTTCTAACTATGTTTTTATAAAGTTACTTAATGTCTTAAATTAGTGAAGGAAATTTTTAATATTTTTCTAATTAATTTACGCTGTTTTTTAATAATGAGATTTACATCCAATCAGTTTAATGTATTAATCAGATTGATAAGAAATAAATTAAATATTGATGAAAATTGTCTTCTGGATTTTTACTATTTTGTCTGAGGTTATTCATCTGAAAATGTTAATTGTTACTGCTAATTATTTTAAAAGTACTTTATTTTCAGATGCTGTGTGGTGAACTCCACAGTATTCAAAGACAACAGATGGTGAAATAGATTTTATCAATGAAAGAATTAATCATTTCAGTTAATTAATATTTATGTATAATGTAAATAATCAGAATAAAAATTGTGTGCATTAAAAATAAATTCTATTAGTTTGTTATATTTTTCTTGAATTAATTAAGATTTACACTCTTGCTAGAATGTTTTCTTAAACAAATTTTAACATTTACAAAGGAAAATAATTCAACTTTTAAACAAATAAGTAATTTTCAGAATTTTTGTCATAATAATTTGGAATATTCAATTGAGTGGAAAACTTTAATTAAATAAAAGTTTCTCTTTTATCTTTTACAAAAAAAAGACATTGTTTAAATAATATCTAATTAGTTAAAATATTTGGCTGAGAAATAATTCTTATAAGTTTCTCTTACTACAAAATTAATTAAAAAAATAAAGTATGAACAATAGTTTGTCTGACATTAAAATAAAAAAATTACTCTACAAATAAAAATATCCTTGACTATTTTATTACCCTCTAGTTATAATAGTAATTCATTAAATTATGCATTCACTGGAAACTTCTTAGAAGTAATTTTTAACTTTTCCAAAGAAAAAAATAGTTTTATTTTAAACAATAAGAAACTAAATTTTCAAAAGGTTAACTATAAAATAATGAGCATAAAAATAATACTAATTTATCAATAGTGAGAATTGTATTACATTAACTAAACTTGAACAGTAAATCGGTCAAAAATCTAGGATATTTGACTGAAAATTAAGAAAAATGTGATGCTAAAGCAATTTCATAAGTAACAAGCTAATTAAAAATAATCTTCTCTTTGCCTAGTGGACAAAAATATATGAGCCACTAAGAAAGATGAGGGATTATTTCAAAATCTACGCACATCTAGAATACATCCATAAAACTACCTAGTATAGAGCAGTGCGTATGAATACATCCAAATTTTGTCCATGAGCCATCCACTGGCAACGTCTCGTAGACGTATAGTGGACGTAAAATAGCTGGATATTTGACGTGCCATGGATCTAAACTGGACCAAAAAGAGACGTCTACTGGATTAGAGTACATCCCGTTGAGGATGTCATATCGACGTCTACTGGATGAAATTGTGTTGTTTGGGTTGTGTCCATCCTTACCCGGAATTAGCTCCAACACCCGGGCTAAAGGCCACTGAAGGCGTTTTCTCACATCGTCCCCAATCAAAACGATATCACCAGGATGAATGTTATACGACTGAGGATATTGTCTTTGTCATTCACAGTCATTGAATCAACAGACCCAAATATTCGTTCCTAAATATCTTTCTCAGTGCCACGATCACTTTGAATCGAAATCTTAATCGCTCGCGGTAGTGGTTGACATCTCGCATATCTAAATCTTTATCGTAGACAATTGATCTGTCAATCATAAACATTGCGGGAGTAATAGGCATGAGATCTTGCATATCTTCGGATAGATATGTCAATGGACGGGAGTAACAACTTTTTCGCACTCGCATAAGATTGTCATAAACTCTTCATACGTGAATATTGCCTTTCCCAATGATCTTCGAAGAAGCTCCTTCACTGTCCTCACAAGCCTCTTACAGAAATCACCCCACCAGGCAGCTGTGGGGGTAAAAATTTCCACGCTATGCGTTGTATTTCTGCATAGTGGGCAACTTCGTTCCAATCGATGTTAGCTAATTCGTTATATGCTCCTCTAAAATTTGTGCCGTTGTCTGAATATATTACTTGAGGTCTTCCTCTTCTAGCCACAAAACGACAATAAAAAGGCGTCAGAAGAGAGTGAAGACACCAATTCAAGATGGACAGCACGGAATAGGGCACAAGTATAGAGGACAATCCATATTTTACTACCACCTTTTATGACCAGACAAATCTAGCCCTACCACTTCGAATACGGCGGCATCTTCTACTCGATCAGCAGGTAGGGAAACTGGATCAGTCATTGGAGATTTACTTTTAAATCGCCGGCATCTAACACAAGCATTCCATATTTTTCTAATAGTTTTCCTTCCACCTAGTATCCAATATTTTTCACGAATTATGCTGAGAAGTAACTGTGTGCCAGCATGATAATTCTCAGTGTGAAAATGCTCTATAAGTCTTCAAGAAAAGATACAATTGTTAGGGAGTAGGATTGGAGATAGAAAGTGGGGAGCATCAATACGTTCAGTAATTCGAGTCTTTACACGGTAGATATTGTTGTCCTCTTTAAATACACACAAGTTTGGTATTGACTTTTCAACTGGAAAACTTTGAGTTTGTACAGAATGAATTAGTCGGATCTTAGCATTCTCTATCTCCTCTAGGCTTAATTCCCCCACTTTTCTCTGATTAACACTACTTCTTGCATTGTTAACAAATCGTAGAACCCAAGCCACAAATCTTATGATCGAATGAAATTTGGAAAATTTCTCAGCGTACCATGGTACCTTTTTCTCTGTCAAATTTAGATTACATACTCTAACTCTTTTCCTTTCTGAAGTAATTTCGGAAGTTTCGCAATTATTTAATTCGGAGACGAGTCTGGAGACTCAACTAACCATGAAGGCCCCATCCACCAGTGTGATTCAACCAAATAACTAGGTGAACACCCTTGAGAGATTAAATCAGCAGGATTAATTTTCCCTTACTCATGTCGCCATTCGCTTTTAGGAAAAAGCGTTTTTATTTCTTTAATTCTATTCGAAACGAAAACTGATCATCCCCCTTTATGTCTTAACCAATATAAAACAACCATAGAATCGCTCCAAAAAATGGTTTCCATTTCTGTAATGTTAAGTGCTTGGGCGCTCCATGGCTGAGTGGTCTGAAGCATCACCGCTAATCGCTTGAGAGCGGAGGAGTGTGGGTTCAATTCCCACCGTGGCCCTGGGTGTTTTCTTCGTTATTCTTCTGTGGTTGTACATCTGTCATTGTGCTATTTGTCCTATTATCGACGAAGACTTACAAGCGGATCTCAAGAATCAAGCATACAAGTTTGAATATATGTAATGTAATAAAATAAATAAAATAAGTGCTTGCTGCACCGAATGTGCTAACCTGGCACCTATACAGCATGCCATAAACTCTAACCT